>LPNX010413920.1:90261-127507 GCA_001517045.1 Pseudotsuga menziesii
CCAATCCATGGGAAAAATGAAACCAACAGCCAAAACGTGGGATCCAAACACACAGGAAAAACTCCAGCTGCTCCCAAAACGTGAGGAAAACTGAAAACGTGGATGTATGGCAGAATGGCCTGCGTTTTTGGGTATTTTCCTTGCCAAGGAAGTTAGAACACGATTTTCAAAAATGGTTCTCTGCCCAATTCGAATTTCTTTGCCCATACTCTTCCCCTTCCATGCAATAACTGCCTCAACCACCAGCAGTCTTTCTTTTATGAAAGTGGTTGGGTAAAACAAGAAGAAGTCACATGGGTATTTTCCCTTATTGGCTAAAGTTGGACAATTTCCCCACATCCTTACCCTTGGAAGATCATGCCCCATTCGATTTAGTTGCCGCGGCCGTAGCTGGTTGTGTTCATTTTAATTAATTATAGATGCATATTTACATGATGCTGAAACTTAATATGTGCCGCATGCCCCGATATTCAATCGGTGACGATTTAAATCCCAAAACATAGCATAACCAATCAATGGTGGGGCCTTGGCCTTGAGCTCCACACCATGATCATTACAATATATACATCATATACATCTAATGTGACGGGGTCAAAACCGGGACATTACAGGGAATATGGTAAACCATATCTAATTAGGCATCTCATATTTTTTCTCAATATAACTATGTTTTAACCCTCATTACCATATGTTGCACACAATATTCTTCTAAGAAATTTTAGAACGAGATAACATTTTTTCTATAGATTCCAAATATGTAACTTTTTTTTAAATATTATATTTTTCTATATTTTTCTTATTTTTCTTGTTTTATGATTCCTTAACTCAAAAAACAAACAATTAGTGTTTCAGCCATAACTATTATGTTTTTCAACCATTTTGGAAAACAATTGTGTAGTGCACTAAAGGACACCAACCTATACGTTCAATAAAAAAACCATTTCAAAATAATTGCATTAATACCTTCAAAGGATGCACCCACACTTAGCATATTGTTTTCGACGTTCGATCACTTATATCATTAAAAAACAAATAATAATTAATCATTTTTTTCAAAAACAATGCTAGTGCACTAGTACTAGTTGTTCTCTATATGTATGTCAGTTTTCATAAGATGATTCCATCATTTAGGCATTCAAAGGTTGTATCCACATAAACATAAACCTTATACTCGTCCCCCCAAAAAAAGTGTGTTAAAAAATATCAAACTTTAGATAGTTAAGAATATTTTCAATAGAAAAAAAATAATATATTCAAAAACTTCATTCAATTTCCTACATTTCAGGATTTTTTACTTATCACAAAATTCATTGTGTACGTGTCTCAAAATATCCATGTTAATTGAGGGATGCATTCTTTTTTAAGATTTCTATGGCACTAACATATCAAAAGAGGCCCTTGTTAGCTTGCACACACCCTAATAATTATGAAAAAGACCTTGAATGAGGCTAGATAATAACAAAATCCATATATTAATCCTAATACCTTATGATTCTCAAATATGAAATAAGCATGATAAAAGATGAACAATTTTTTTTACTTAACAAAGTTATTTAACCTAACCCAAACCCCATGCATCAATGGAATTCAGATGAAACCAATCAAGATACTACAAAGTGCTCAAACCGCATTTAAGTATCAAGGGAATAACAAAATATTTAACAAAAATTCTGAACTTGAAAATTTTCTCCAAATGCAAGAAATAAACAAACCATTAAAATTTGAAAAGATATCAAAGCCAGAAATCCAATCAATTTCATGTACTTGAGTTTTAACTTTTGAATGAGCTTATTCTTGCTAAGTAGAAGTCTTGTTAAATTACTTATTGAACCTTTAATACCATAAAACAATAATCATATCATCTATTATATTCCATTCATTATTTATACACCACCAACGTATATTGATTTAAATAATATATTGTGGTATTTCAAATTTATAATTCTCATGTCGACCCTCATTTTTTAAACTCTGAACATGAACTTTTGTAGATGAAATATCATTATGATCATCCAAAACATTATGTTCCGTATCAATTTCATTATGTACTCTCTCATTTTCTCACAATCTAATCTCCAAAGTGATAGTGCTATATTGAATGGAAAATTGGTAATGCCATACTTTATTACATATAATCTTAAACAAGTACCCATATGCTTATCAATTTTGTTCCTCAACTTTGACTTCAAAAATGATAGTGCACTTAACATTCTCTCATCTTCCATTGATACCAAAATCATGGTTTGACATAAATTGGCTAATTTAAAATAATCTAACATGTTTTCTTGTAGGTATTGACTTTCACCTAATATAGTCCATAATTTGGTTCGTACACCATAATCTATAGGTATCACCAAAATGCAATATTGATCTGACATTGTTTGAGCAAAAACCTTGTTGATATAATATTGATGAATCTAATATACCTCTAATTTCTTCTAATTGTACTTTGACATTCTTCCCAAAGTGATGCAACTAATTATTCAATTTTGCTTGAAACTCAACTTTTAAAGTGTTTATATCTTTTTCAGTGTTCCAATATTGAGGGTATACCATATACATGGCCTCCAATAATTCATCTAAAGGAAATCATTCTCTTATCTCTGATGCTACTGATTGTGCAATTTGTATCAAATTGTGTCTCACTAAAATCACCTTATCATTGAATTGGTCTCTTGACACATTAAACTCTTTGATGGTATTTCCCATTTTACTAACATAATGAAATGGAACCATACACCCATGCAATGCCATACATAATCACCATTTTTCATCAAACTTCAAATAATTTTCAATATTTTCTATATCAATGATAGTAGTCCAAGTGTTAAACAATGGACTTGCAAAAGACTTTGGCACTATTTACAAGTCATGTAATTGTTGGACCAGAAAAAGTACACAAAGAAGAAGCGAATGCGCAAGTGAAAAGATGAAAAGTGTGCGTACGATAGGAGAAAAGAACGCTAGGAAGGAATCGATGTAGATAAGATAAAAACATGCACGTGACAGAGAAAGAGGCAGAAGGAAAGCTGCGATGAGGATGCTACAATGAGGAATATAGATCCGAGTCGGTGGAAGAGGCAGGCAGAGAAGTTAAGGCTGGAAGACAGAAGTCAAGGAAGAATGTAGAAGGACAAGCCAACAGGAGGAGGAAGGATAGTTTTGCGGCTATTTATGACTGGCACAGATGAGCTAAAGACGTTTTTGTGGCTAGTTAAGGCCATGGTTAAAGTCTTTCATGGATTTTATGGCTAGGTATGGGCCAACATTGATGTAAACCAGAGATATTTTGGATTGTTGAGTCTATAATAATTGAGTTGTACTCAATCGACCCTGAGTGGTCTTATAAATATTATATATAGGAGGAACCCAACTTGTATAAGGGTTGGATTGAGTCATTCATTCATTAGATGTCAGTTTTTCAAGAGTTATACAGTTCTTAGTTATATTTAGAGAAAGAGTTAGAGGAAGAAGACTCAAAGGAGAGTCTAGTAGAAGGAGAAGGTTGTTGAGCCATGGATCCTGCAGCTGTGTGCGTGGAATGCTAGTAGAATAGAAGAGTCGATCCAAGATGTGTGCAAATCAGTAGGAGTAGATAGAGAATAGACCAAAGAGCATGAGAGAAATGAGAATGATTCAAATAGACATATGTAAATAACGGTCTGCATATCATAGGCTACAAGGTGCTATAAACCATTCTCATGCTAGATGAAGAGCGCCTTGGTGGTTTTACCCAGATGGGTTTCCACGTTATTTACTGTGTTATGTGGGTAAATGTGTTTAACGATGAATGTTGATGTGAATGTTTGATTAATATGCATTATTATAGTTATTGTTAAATGAATATCGCATTAGGAACAATTAGTGGATGCATGAAGGATTAAAGCACTGCTAGAATGTTATGTATGGCTTTATGATTCAGTTGTTAAGTTAAGGCATGAGTCGCACAATGTCTGTTGAGTACAAGGAATCATATGCATCACGCTGTTGTGACATATCATTGTGATGTCATCATGCAGTAGAAGACTCCATCCATTCGCCTTTGTCGAGTGCCTTGGCCGCATGCCAAGAAACTAGAATCTCTCGCCAACTGTGAAAACATGGTTCTAGAAGTTACCCATAAAGATATCTCGAGTGAGACTTCTTCTGCTTCGTGGGAATTGTTGAAAGAGCTTGCTATGTCGGGCCGATGTATTTTGGTGTCTTGTTGGTATTATGTTGTTGTTGAACCGCAAATATAGACAAGAAGAGAAAAGAGGCCAAAAAATGGTTCCATTGCTGGGACATACGATTTGAGTCGAGGGACATGTTATGGCATCTGACAGAAAGAGAGATAGAGGACTAGTTGGAGTCCAAGACACTGTCATTCATGCAAGAAGAGAGTGCAGGATCTCAGTTGAGCATAGAGAACTGGGTATACCAATACATATATTCCGATATCCATGATATATTCTTTGGAGAGTTTCCTATTGTGTTGTACGAATGGTTGTCAAGATTGGCAAGAAAGCAAGGAAATTTACAGAGAAAAGAAATAGTCGAGTGGAATGATCAGTTGGTGCATGAGATAACTAGTGTAAGTAACACTATCTCTAGAACTATTGATTTTTGGTTGACAATATTTTACAAGGATATATTATTGAGTTTACGGTAGAGGGTATAACCTCATATAGTGAGGTTGAAAGAAAAAATTTCCAAGGACCCCGAAGAAGACATTTTTCCAAGGACCCCAAAGAATATATTTTTTATCTATAAGTACATGGATCAAGATGCTCATTTATGAGAAGGGTATCCTGCAGTTGAGTATTTGAGTCATGTACTATGGAGGAAGGCTATGTCGCAAACGAACTGTTAAGAAAATGGGAAATGGTGAGTTGAGATGTTCCCAGGAAGTCCAAATCTTGAACTAGAGACTAGATTCCTACGGAGTGGAAGGAGATCAGATCTGGAAAGAGGAGAAAGACAGAGGAAGGTCAACGAACTCCTTGTTTGTTCGAGGAAAGAGAACACAAACTTCAGTTGCAAGTATACAAAGGATCTTGTGATGAAGAGGAGAATTGTAGGCCGATCTCAGAAGGAGCAGAAGACTCCAAAGAATCTAACGAGACACCAAGGTTAGGACATAAGTACATCACACCAAGAGAATCACTCGAGGTAAGGTCTAGAGCCTCATCTCCTAATTGAGTTATTAATACTGATAATGCTAGTACTACAACTATCACGCAAGAGGAAACACCACCGTTAAATCCTTCATTGGATAACCCTGATGCCAACTCAATGGTTGGGATGGATATTTGGTTACCCACATTCAATAGAAATGGGGAAGAGGATCCAGAGCAGCATTAGTTCATATGTGACGCTGTTTGGATGGTTCACTTAGTTCAAAATGTGGACCTAAAGAAATCACAAATGATCACGACTCTAAGGGGTCATGTGCTGGACTGGTTTATGAATTACTGTATAGTATTGTTAGGAGCACCGTAGAAGACCATTGAGGAGATATGTGCCGCAATGATATTTGAGTTCAGAAAACCTAAATCTCAGTCACAGTGCATCACTGAGATTAAAGAGATAAGGAAAGAACTGGAAAAGACAGTATGGGACTTTGACCATGGATTTAAAACTTTGATGGCCAAATTAAGTTTCTAGATGTCAGATGTTCAGCATTAGGAGTGGTTTATTGCTACGATGTTACCGCGCATTCGAGGGCCATTGATGAAACAAAATATTGAGTCGTAGACGGAAGCACTAGAATTGGAAATGAAGCTGGAGACCTCACCAATTAGTGATGGTGCCACAGGAATGGATAGATTCAGTCACAGTTGGTTAATCTATCCATACAACTTCAAGAAATCAAGAAGGGTAAGGAATCACATGAAGACTTATGGTGCACAAAATGCAGAACGGAAGGACACACTAAGGATAACTGTCCAACCTTCATGAATTATTTCTCATCCGGTGCACCAAAACCATTAAATGGACATGGAATACCATGGTGTCACATATGCCATTATAGAGTACATCGTGACGAGGGCTTCCCATACCTAAAAAATATTGTGAGTACCCCAGCAAACCTATTTTATAAATTTTGCAAGTCAGTAGGGCATGAAGAGAAGGATTGTAGATCATATCAGCTCTTGAAGGAAAATACGGTGGACACATACTTGATGAAGAATGATGGGTAGACTCAGGATGAGCCCGCACAAGAATCATATCAGCCTACATAGTTCCCACCTAATTAGTATCAAAACTAGTATCATCCTCAGTATGCGCCACAACATCCATACACGCAACAAAATAACTATCAACCACAATATCAACAGAATCAATATCCCCCACAAAAACCACACCTTCAGGGAAGGGGTGGTGGGAAATTTAGAGGAAGAGGAGGTGGAGGAGGATTTGGTAGAGGAAGAGGAGGTGGAGGAGGATTTGGTAGAGGAAGAGGTTAGGTTACATGCAACAACTGTGGAAAACTAGGTCATTATGCCAGAGATTGTTTGGAGCCTGCAAATACATGCTCATATTGCAAGGGGCGGGACCATAATGTGGAGCAATGTCTGTAGTTGATTGTGAAGTGGCAGTCCAAGACCATTGCAGGTCCTACTCCTACGCAGAATCCAAATCCAAATCCAAATGCTAACTTAAATTTCCAAATGGTTGTTGTTGAACCAAGAGAGACAAGCGTTCCAGTCATAACACAAGGAGGTGCTGCGACCAGATCTAATCTGGAAACGCTGCAAGAACAACTTCAGCTGTAAGTATGAAAGACAACATAGAAGAAGGTGTTGTTCAACGTCCAAAAATAGAAGCAAGTATTCATGGACATGCAACCTGATTTCATGAATCCAGAATAGCCAATGACTTCAGAAGAAGTCAGGGAGATGCTTGAACGATTCCAGCACATATTCCAGAAGAAGGTCCCACAAAAGGTTAATAAGCTCAAGTCCTTTTTGTCAAGTTTCTTAGCACTAATTCAAGATAAATATGCTTTCAAAGAACTACAAGTGCTAATAGAAGAGACACCAGTAGAGCCACAACCTGAAAACAAAGTTAACCAGGTCGGGAAGAAGTTCAAAATTGGTCGCGAGTTAAGAATGACTGCGTAGATAGGAGATTATGACATGGACTATATCATTTTAGACCTAGGGTCTAATGTCAATATCTTGACATGTCAAACTTGGGAAATTATGGATAAGTCGTGCTTGGACTGGTCTCCTATCCAACTGAGACTTGCCAATCAGGAGAAGGTACTTTCAATTGGTAGACTGGGTCAAGTCCCTATCGACATAGAAGGGTTGCACACATTTGTAGACTTTGGAGTCATTAACATTGTTGATGACACAAATCCATATCCCATGATGTTGGGCATAGATTGGGCCATAGACAATCAGACCATCTTCAACTTCAAGAAAATGATACTCTCATTCAAGGATAGTTAAAGAAGGCTACTGTCACCCATTGATCCATTGGAAGGAAAAAGATATGTTGAGCATGTCTATAATGATGAAAAGGGTGACTATCTCGACTAGATCTACAATTTCACTTCCATGCAAGAAGATTACATCAATCCAACTACATATGGGAACCTAAGCTGGAAGAGTGCTAGTTCCCGCACATTCGACTTAGGGGAAGCTTTAGAGAATATGGAAAATTGATTACATGATGTCTCTATGAGGAGATACGCGAGGATTACTAGGTATGTGCGATGGGTGGACACTGAGGACATAGAGCTACCCGTATATGAGGGATTACCTAACCTTGCAGAATTTCTCACTGAGTTTGAAGGTCTCGTCATAGAAGTGCAACACTTGTCTGCGTTGGATCATGTACTCAAGGCTATGTTTTCCAAATGGCGGGGTACGCACAAGGAATTCATAATAGAATGGCTACAAATTTTAAGGTTAATGGAAGTTTGATTCGACGAAGAAGTTGTCACTATTAGTCATAGGTACATAGGTTTTTCGAGCCCTGCAAAGCACAAAAATCAGTGTCACACTATATTTGCAGTATACCTGCAACAAGAATGGGTCCATCATTTCATTCACACATTGGAAATGACACCTTGAACCTGGTATGCATCCATGGAATTGTGACAAGGGACCCAATATTAGGAAGGGATTGATAAGAAGTTTGCACATACATTTGAATTTGTCGATGAGAACCCTACAGTCGATGTCACACTTCAAATGATAAAGGAGATGATATTTGTTGAGATCCCTGTAGAAGAGGCTAACTCTCACCAGTACAGTGTGACCATTCAACAATGGATGTCCCATTACAACCTAACTGGGGATCTTGACAATGACCCGACTAACATAAACATACTGAAGTCAAAGGGTACACATGCAGTAGAGCGAAGTGACATTTCCTGTGACCAGTTCCTAAAAATGTTGAAAATCAAGAAAGTAAACATTGGGTTGCCAAAGGACCCAAAGTTCACCAATATAGGAGATTATTGGGATGAAGAGACTGTCACAAATATCACATACTTATTACATGAATACCAGGATTTGTTCCCTACCAATTTTTCAAAAATGAAAGGGATAGTAGGAGATTTAGGGGAGATGAAAATACCCATGCGACCAAATGCTAAATCCAGTAGACAGTGACCATACATAATGAAACCCAGATATAAGGAAAAGGTAAAGATAGAATTGGATCGCATGCTCAACACAGGAATCATTGAACCTATTGAGGAATCAGAGTGGATCAGGCCTATAGTGATCCAAGATAAGAAGACAACAGGTGAAGTCAGGATCTGTGTCGACTTGAGGAAGCTGAACAATACATGCTTGCTATCATCAAGTCAGAATCGCGCAGGAGGATCGCCACAAAACGAACTTCGTCACAGAATGAGATTGTTATCAATATACGGTAATGTCGTTTGGACTCAAGAATGCACCTGCTATTTTTTCTAGAATAGTAGTTTCTGCTTTTAAATAATTTATACATAAATTTCTTGAAGTCTACTTTGATGATTGGAATATGTTTGGTCTAGTAAGATACCATATCAAGAATCTGCGCATGATTTTGGACCATTGTCGCCAGTATCAAATTGCGCTTAATTCGAAGAAATATATTTTATGTGCACCATTTGGTATACTATTGGGTCATGTCATATACCGAGATGGGATTTTGGTCGACCTAGCAAAGATTGTGATTATTCTCGACCTACCCCCACCTACATCAGTCATGTGACTCAAATCAGTACTAGAACATATAGGCTACTACTGAAATTTCATCAGAGGATATGAAACAATCACTGCACCTATGGAGAAATTGTTGAAGAAAGATGCAAAGTTCCAGTGGAAAAAAGAGTGCCAAGAAATATTGGATAAATTAAAGACTCCAATGGCCACTGCACCAATACTGGTATTCCTATACTAGAAAAAGGAGTTCCATGTGCATGCTGACGCATTGTCTATCATGATTGGCATAGTCCTAACACAACTAGGACAGGGCTTGTTGAACCACCCTATTGCTTCTGCAAGAAGGAAATTGTCAACAACAGAAAATAACTACACAACGACAGAAAGAGAAGGCTTTTCTATGTTCTATGCGCTTCAAAAATTCTGAGATTAGTTGTTTGGAGGAAATTTTCATATGTACATCGATTATTCAACATTGAAATACCTAGTCAACATGCCAGTGTTATGGGGGGAGATCTGTAGATGGCTTCTCCTGTTTCAAGAGTTCGATTTTGAGGTCATTGCTAAACCTAGTCAATTGAATGTTGGACCAGAACACCTATCAAGGATAGAGAGTGGAGAAGAACCAACGAGCCTTGAAGATAAATTTCCTTAAACATAACTTTTTGTGGTTACCATGATGGAATACCAAGATCCAGAGTTGAATGATATCATACGCTTCTTGAGTACAGGCTATGCACCTCCAGGGTCCTCCACTAACCAAAAGAAACAATTGGTCATCGGAGCTGTTGACTTCACATTGATCGTTGGAAACCTTTATAAGCTGGGTGCGGATGAAATACTGCGCCACTGTGTATTTGAAAATGAACATGTTGGTGTCACAGGAGGACACTACGTGGGAAAATAAACTTTGCGAAAAATCCTACAAGTAGGATTATGGTCACCAACCATACACATGGATACTAAGAGTTTCTGTCGGTGTTGCTATATCTGCCAAAGAATAGGAAAATCGTCATGTCGTGATGAAATGTCAATGGTGCTATAGATATCCCTCCAGGAATTTGATAATTGGGTTGTTGATTTCCTTGGACCTATTGTCCCACAATGAAAGGTGATTGGTGCACTCTATATTATCAACGCGACAGACTATTTGACCAGATGGGCTAAAGCCACACCTGTTAAAGATTGCAATGCTGCAACTACAGAAAAGTTTTTGTTTGAAAACATAGTGACTAGATTTGGTTGTCTAAGGATTCTCCTAAGTGATCAAGGTATGCATTTTGTTAACAAATTGGTTGATGAGATTACTGCAGAATTCCAGATACAGCATAAGAAGACAACACCCTATCATTCTCAGGAGAATGGAACAGTCGAAGCTTTCAACAAGATTTTGGAGAATGCATTGACCAAGGTATGCAATGTGTGCCGAGATGATTGGGATAAAAAAGTTTCAACTGTGCTATGGGCATATTGTACAACTTGCAAGCGACTAATAGGTCACACCCCATTCAGATTGGATTATGGACAAGAAGTTGTTGTACCAGTGGAGTACATTGTACCAAGCCTACGGATTTTTGCGCTGAAAGAGATTACTAACGAAGATGTCGTCAATAAAAGGCTATCGTAGCTCATTCAGATGGAAGAGGAACGCTTTGTCACAGGATATCATCAGACTATGGAGAAGAAAAGACAGAAAGCATGGCATGATTTCCATATTCGAGTTAAGCCATTTAAAGTCGGAGGACTTGTATTGTTGTATGATAGCAATTTTTTCAAACACCCAGGTAAAGTAAAGACAAATTGGCTTGGTCCATATGTAATTGCACACATAACTAATGCAAGCGCAATAAAGTTATAGAATCTCAATGGAACATGCATTGCACGAAGGGTGAATGGCAGTCTCATGAAGTCGTAATACAATGGTAGTGACATGCTTGGTTAAATTCGTGTTGCGCAGATATTAAAAAATAAAAATAAAAGTGCAAGAAAAATAAAGGAAGTTGTTATGCTGCACATCGGTGACATATGCATGCAGAAGTGCAAGAAAAAGAAGAATGCACAACAAAAGGGGGAAAGAATATGGAAAGGCAGCAATGACAGGCTATCCACAATCAGGTATTTAAGAGAGGATATTTGGCAAATATTGAGGTGGATATGACAGCTAAGATCCATAAATTTAATGTGGTACAAGGAGAATGACACCGTGCTTTTTGTTCCCATCAGCCGTCCTCAGCATAACTACCATAACTGTGTTGATAGGTACAGCTCAACGCTCGATTAAGTAGATTTAATACATGAATGTGTCAGTTGAGAAGCGCATGTGATCAATTAGACATTGACCACCAACTATATGATGACTTAAGGACATAGAGGAGCATATAAATACCACGCTTCACCATCAAGAAATATTTTACACACACACACAGAGCCGAGAGAACCAGAGCCAATAAATCAGAGACCCAAAATTCTGTCACTCAGTTAGCCAACTCCCATGGTCATTGAAATCCCCAGTGGTAGTGAGATATCATATGGTACTGTTATCCTGGGTTTCCCAATTGTCGAAGAAGAATTAGAATCACTAGAGGTACAACAACCAGAGCAATAGCCAGAAACTAACCCGGTGACATGAACCAGGAAAGCATCTGTCTCCCTGACCGCACCTAGACCTCCACCTACTCCTCGAAATATGATCTCCCCTGTAATATTCCAACCCCTGGTTCATGCCCTGTGTCGAACCTAGCTCAGAGACCATCAACTGTAGTTGCGCAACCGATCAGAGAGCCGAGACAGGTCGGTGAGAAAGAAGCAGGAGGGTCGCCCGGATTTCAAATGAAGCAAACAACCAAAAAGCAAAAGGCTATAGCCGTTCTAGATGCTATTGAGAAAGCACCCATGGAAGAAGGCCCACTGGAGGAAGAGGCCATGGAAAAAGACTCCCCACCAAGCAAAGGCCCATATGCTAAGGAGGACGACAAAAACTTCCCCCACTATGTCCCACTAAGAAGAGCTCACACAAAGGAAGTGGTTCTGCCAAAGAATGCCAATACAACTCTGGTCATGCCACGGATTGCTGAGAATGTCCCCCTGGCCAAGAGCATCATGTTGAAGCTCATGAAGTTGAGCTTCGAGGACTTCGACACATGACATCAGCCAGGGTTGAAAAGAGCAAACTGCATGATCCCCGATCAGACCGTGTTAGATTTTTATCATTCAAGCTAGCATGATCTTAGGATCTTATCTGAGAGAATAACATGCACAGCAATAAACACAAGAGACAAGAGACACAAAGAATTTTGCTCGAGGAAACCACAAAGGAGAAAACCCCGCAACTTCCTCAGAGATAGAATGAGCACTAATGGCAGCAGTAAAACCCAAAAACATAAAGATGATCTCCAATAGCTTGTTCTCTCTCTCTCACTTGAGAAATATTCTCCTCTCTCACTCATACGCCTTAGTGAGTGAGTGTGTGTGTGATAAATAGAGAGACTCACTCTCTATTTATATTCTTTCTTTCACTTAATGTCTACTTCAACATGTCCGCCCCACTTAACAATTACTTACAAGGGCCGACATCTCTAGGAGAGTCTAATAATCCTAGTGCCCCACAACTATGGGGATTTACCCTCCAATAAACAAGGAGGGTTAACCCTGACACAATTGTGGGGACTATTGCCCTGAATTACAATGGATGGTTAACCTCAATGACTTTACATGACTTGTTTACATTATTTAATCTCCCAATCGAAACATTGGGGCATGAAATGACTCAATTAAATTATAGATACTTCCCAAAATAAACATTGGGGTACAATACATAAGATATACATGTGAATGCATTCCTAATTTACAAATACATCAACACTCCCTCTTAACTCGGAAGGTATTCTCTCGACACAATTTATTAGCACAAGTCTTCTTCTCTGTATCATCTGGATCATCATCAAGTCATTTTCATCTTCAAGTCATCTTCATCATCAAGTAATATTCATTGTCAATTCATATTCATCAATTCTGGATCATCACTGGATCTGGATCATCACCTGATCATCATCGAAACTAGATCATCATCAAAGATGGATCATCACTAGATCATCATCATCATCACTACTTCCGCTATCTCAATCAAATGGTGATATCTCTTCATTCTTCTCATCACAAGAAGTTCTACAAATCCAGCCCTTTTTCATGTTAGTTGTAGGCCTAGCCTCCAAGTAGGTCTTCATCTTCTTTAGTACTTATATATGACTGAGTCAGAAAGGCCCACCCAGCACTTGTATTTGACCATGATAGGAAACTCATTCACACATCATATCAGAAAGGCTCTACTCTTATATCTAACCATGATAGGAAACTTTATTCACACATAATTATAGGAAACTTTATTCACACATCATGATAGGAAACTTTTATTCACACATCATGTCAGAAAGTCTCTACACTTATATCTGACCACGATAGGAAACTTTATTCACACATCATGATATGAAACTTTATTCACGCATCATGATAGGAAACTTTTATTCACACATCATGTCAGAAAGGCTCTGCACTTATATCTGACCACGATAGGAAACTTTATTCACACATCATGATAGGAAACTTTCATTCACACATCATGTCAGAAAGGATCCCAACTCCAGCATGAGTGTTAGTCCCATACTGAACAAATTCATGGTAACTGACGAGGTGCCTCCATTATCCCAGAGAATGGAGTTTAGCACTTATATATGATCATGTAGGAACCAATCCTACAGTCACATTAGAATGGCTCAGAACTGATATCTGACATGGAAGGAACCAATCCTCTCACCATGACAGAATGGATCAGCCCTTACATATGACCATGGAAGGAACCAATCCTCTCACCATGTCAGAATGGCTCATAGACTCATCACTTTTCCTTGGAGGGAACCTCGATCTGGAGAACACCAAGATTCTCCATGAAGTACTCAAACTTCATTCTGGCCAATGGCTTAGTTAACACATCAGCTATCTATTCGTCCATCGCAACATACCGGAGCTTCACTACTCCTCTCTACACCATATCCCTAATATAGTGATATTTGATCTCGATATGATTTGACTTGTCATGGAACACTGGGTTCTATGACAACTTCACACAACTCTGTTTGTCACAATATATACAAGTAGCATCCAAATGGAGATCAAATAAATCAGACAGTAGCTTCCTCAGCCATATTTCCTAACAACTAGCTGAACAAGCTACGACATACTCTGCTTTAGCTGTACTTAGTGCCACACAAGACTGTTTCCTGCTAAACCAAGAGATCACACCTAATCCCAATCTGAATCAACATAACCTTCTAGGTTAATGTTCTGATCAGCCTTATACTTGAGCCCATAATCAACTGTACCCTTTAGGTACCTCAGAATATGCTTTGCAGCAATCAAGTGAACATGTCTCGAATCTGTTAGGAACTGGCCCAAGGTGTTTACAGCAAAGTAAATATCTGATCTCGTATTCATCAAGTACATCAAGGACCCAGTCATCCGACGATACATCATAGGATCAACTGCTTCTAATGAAGCATCACTCAATAGCTTCAGGTTTGATGCCATAGGTGTGGTCATGGCCTTGCAATCCATCATCCCGAATCTCTTCAGGATCTCTACTGCATACTTCCCTTGTCCCAGGGAGATTCCATCTGCATTCTACCACACCTCTATGCCTAGAAAGTAGTGCATCATATCCAAGTCTTTCATCTCGATCTCGGTAGCAAGTATCCTTCTTGTAATTTTAATGAGTTCCTCTTTTCTGTCAGGAGCAATTCATCGACATATAATAGGAGCATCACTGGTCTTCCACCTTCAACCTTAAAGAAAAGGTTGGAATCCGCTTTACTCTTAGTAAAGCCTAAAATCATCAGTAAGCTATCCATCCTGTTGTACCATGTCAAACATCAAGATATTCTGTAGTCATTCCCTCTGAAGCGAAGCATCATTCTCCCTCTGTCTTTCGCACTCTATGCATTGAAACATTATGTATCGAAGTGACAAGTAGCTTCCCTGCTACTAGTATTCTATGTATCCATCTAGGATCACTGGATACCAAGATCCTCTATCTTGAACTTTTTCAAAATTTCTTCTCGCACCCATCTATGAGCTTGTCATCCTCTATAGACTTTCATCTTCAACCTTGTATTAAAGGTTCAGATCTTCATCAAGCACCTCGTGTATGTGTTATCCCATGGGTTTCTTCTGAGCCCGTACAAGGCCTTCTTTCATTTTCACACATAATTCTTCTTGTCATGTGTCTCAACTCCCACTAGCTGCAAATGTATCTTTGTAGTCTATGCCTTCTTTTTGTGAGAATTCTCGTGCTACGAGTCTAGCCTTGTATCCCACGATGTTTCCATCTACTCCATGATGGAACTATGAACTTCCCTTCGTGTATCGATACTGCATCCTAGAAATCATTCTTCTTGAACTGGTCTTCCCTTTCCTCTTAGGTTACTTCTTCATAGCTGGAAGGTTCTACATCAGTGATGTCGCTGCATTTGTCATATTATTCTTCATCTTCAACTATCGTCACTTGTTATTCAGAACAAGTCTCATCCTTCTTTGCTTGTAGGCGATTTTATGTGATCTTTCCTACAAGTCAAATGCATTTGTATGGTTAGAAACATTTCATAAGGCATATTCATAATGGAAAAATTATTATGCATGAATATATGATCATGCAACTATTTTATCCAATACAGCACTCATCCATATCTCATGGAAACATTTCTAGATGCCTTCCATCTCTACTAGGACAACATTGAGATTGTGCATTAAATCAATATGTCAGCAAAGATGTTTCATTCTAGATAAGTAGCAATGGAGAGTTGTATAGCACCATGAGCTACTTACCCATCACATGCATATTAGTAGTATATTGTAATTAATGCAAACATTCTATCATGCATAATACATCAACTGAATATAAACAAATGCATAACAAGAACAATATCATGAAATGACAATTGAATACTTATCTTTGTTTTTTTCGTGGGTAGACTCCTTCTTGAGCCTTTAGCTTCATCAACTTCTTCATTCATCATTCCTTATCCAAATGCTAAGATGGATACGAGTTTCTTCAAGAGTTGAGTCCGTCATATTTCTCATTGCATGAGGGATCTTCTTTGGATGGTGAGAGCTTGATCTTTGGTTTCTCCCATATTCTCTTCTCTTATTATGAGTCGAGCTTCTTCTTCTTCCTAGAGTCTACTGAAAGCAATCACTTCCTTCTAGCACAAATTCCTCGCATGAATGAATCCCATGATCCTAGGAGGCCATTCAAGGTGGCTATCACCACTTCTGCATTCTCCACTTCTTATTTTATTGCTACAAGTTGTTCTTTGATTTGAGAGACCCTCATAAATTATGAATGTATGGTCTCTGCATTCTAGATCTTCACATTCTTCAACTGTTTTCTCAAAGTCATATTCCGATTTATGTTCTTCCCTTCAAATAGCTTGGTTAAGGAATTAAACATATCTTTCGGTGTCTTTAGGGAATACACTTGTGGTATAAGGTGATCCATGATTGAATAATCAATTATCTTCTTGACCTTGACCAATTTCTTCTTGTGTAAGGCTTTTAGCCTCATCTCCCTCTAGAACTAGAACCTCTCTACTTATGTAGGTGTCCAATTCATTTTCTTCAGAGAGATCATATACTTCCATGCTTGGAAGTTGTCAACTTCACCAAGCTTTTCATCAAGCTGATGTGATACATCACTTTGAAATGAGAACCTCAAATGAAAATAGTAAAATATTAGATCTTACCGATTTGAGGTGTCCGTCCTGGTTCCGGAGCTGGCTGATCTAGGGTTTGTCAGAGAAACCCTAATTTTCAAAACTTGGAATATTTTAGATATGATTGGATAGGAAGATAGAACTCTTAAATTTGAGTTGTCCAATGTACTCATTTTCTAAAAATGGTGGAGGGAAGCTCCCAGAATAGGAAGCCCTAGTTTACCAATTTCTTCTATAGAAATTCTTGATACTATTTCTATGGTATATTCAAAATTGCGGCTCCTCTATTTCTAAAACTTCACATTGAGGTATCCTCACTTGTCCCTATTCCAAAACCATAGGTTTCATCAAAATTGGTTTCACCAATTGGGACTTATGATCATTATTCCAAGGTGCCCTGTTTCAGGACTGTTCAACATAGCAAAGTTGTACGGACTGCCACATGTTACTGTTTCATCTTCTGGTTCTAAAAATTTAACCACAAAAATTAAAGTCCATACAATTTATAGAACATCTTCATAAATTTCATTTGGACCTTCATAGCCCGAGATATAGAAATTCTCCCCAGGTGTCATGTTTAGGGATGAATCTTGGAATAGGTGGGAACCCTAACTTGGAGGAATAATATCTCCTAGAATATAGTGAATCTGAGGTTGAAACTTGGACAAATTTTACATCAGGATTTGATATTTGACCTATGAAATTTTTGTTCCTTTAAACTTCCCCAATCCCTAGATATAGAGAATGTACCAAAACTTATCAGTTTTATTATTTAGGGTTTTTTCAACTTAGGGTCAAACTAGGTTTTGAATTTCTCAGATTTTCACCCAACCAAACACCTCAACCCAGGTCTCTAAACTTCAATTTTGATGAGGAGATAAACCCTATGCTGGTCTCACTCAAAAATTTCTCTTCTATAAAAAACCTCTAATTTCCTGCACCAAAAACTGAAAAATTCCCATAATCGAATTCTGCTTTGACAGAAAGATGTGCCCTTCAATGGAGAGTCATCCTAGCATACTTTTGCTGATGGATTGTGGAGAGAGACCTAAAAATTAAGAATCCCTAGCTTCTACAGCTACACAATGTCTTCTTCTCAGGTTAGCTTTAATACCATGTTATATTTTTACCATTCAAGCTAGCATGATCTTAGGATCTTATCTGAGAGAATAACATGCACAGCAATAAACACAAGAGACAGGAGACAAAAATATTTTTCTTGGGGAAACCATAAAGGAGAAAACCCCATAACTTCCTTAGATATATAATGAGCACCAATGGCAACAGTAAAACCTGAAAACAAAAAGATGATCTCCAATAGCTTGTTCTCTCTCTCTCACTTGAGAGTGCTTCTCCTCTCTCACTCATACGCCCCAGTGAGTGAGTGTGTGTGTGATAAATAGAGAGACTCACTCTCTATTTATATTATTTCGTTCACTTAATGTACACTTCAACATGTCAGCCCCTCTTAACAATTACTTACTAGGGCTGACATCTCTAGGAGAGTATAATAACAGTAGTGCCCCACAACTGTGGGGGCTTTTCCCTCCGATCAACAAGGAGGGTTAACCTTGACACAATTGTGGGGACTATTTCCATCACTTACAATGGAGGGCTAACCTCAATGACTTTACATGACTTGTTTACATTATTGAATCTCCTGATCGAAACATCGGGGCATGACATGACTCAATTACATTATAGATACTTCCCGAAATAAACATCAGGGTACAATACATAATATATACAAGTGAATACATTTCGAAGTTACAAATAAATTAACATACCGACCCGACTAGAGCTCAGGTACTCAGACCAATGCAATGTGCTGAAGGAGTTCTTGCACATGAGGATTGGACTCCTCAAACCCTTCTTAGTTGGAGCTAAGAAAACTATGCTTAGTCCTATTTTAGAGTTGGTGCTGATTGTAATCAAGAATATTATTGTCTTCCATGTACAATAAATAAAGATCAAAATTCCATATATTCTTGTGTCTCTTTTGATGACTCATGATGATTTTGATTATGGAATTGAGGACATAATGATTTATATACTCTGATTGATTAAAAGAAGGTAAAAAGTAAATAATTTATCTCACACTGATTCACCCATGCTCCTCAGTGTGCCCATTGTTTCCAACAATTGGTATCGGAGCCAGCCTTCGTCACAAGCCCAACAAGCTTGAAGGAGTTCTGTTGAGACACAATGGAAGAAAATGAAGAGTCATCAAGTAATGATGTGCATGTACTTGATATGACAGATTATTTTAATTGGAGGAGCAAGATGAAGGCATACCTGAAGAATTTTGGTGTTTGGGAGATTGTGATATATCCACCTACTCCATCAAAGAATAAGGGAAAATCAGCTGCACAAAAGGAAGCAAACAAGGACAATACTACAGCCTTGAATTTCCTCATGGACAGACTTCCCATTTCAATGAAAGAAAGTGTAGGGGAGTACACTTTAGAAAAATACTTATGGTTTAAGTTGGAAAGCGAGTATCAGAAGGCAAGACCAAAACCAGAAAAGACATATCAAGAATCAAAATAAAATCCCACGGAAGAGATTAATCAGGAAGAGGACTCCAGTAAAGGTATGGAATCTTATGACTGTAATGATAACTTGTGTGATGAAATTGAGAAGGTTCTTGCAGATGATGACGAAGGGATACCAAAGGATGCACATGAGATACATCTCATGTTGCTGAATATTGATCTTTTGGCCAATTTATTTCTGAATACAGTAAATCTAGACCGGCGTGACTTCATGAAGTTCAAAAATAAAATATTGGACTCCTTGAATAAATATCAGTAGAATACCATGACAATAAAAGTGTTGCTTGTGAAGCTCAAAAACAAGGACAAAGAGTTGCGGGATAAAATTAAAGACAAGTATGTTAAAGTTGAAAAACTAAAGAATGGATTGATCAGTCAAAAGGAAGAACCTGAAGAAACTAGAGAGGTCAATCATGATCTAAAGACTCGGCTGGAGGAAGCCAAGAGCATAGAAGAAATCCTGAATATTCAACTAGAAGAAAAGGAGGAGACAATATAGAAGTTGGAAATGAAGGTAGTTGGTCTCAGGAAGAAAGGTGAGAAGAATGAAGTCTTTGTCAAGTTCCAAGACATTTATGTTGTCCTAGATAATATCTTGGATTTCCAAATATATCCACTTGACAAAACTGGTCTTGGTTACAAGAAGGACAAACAAAATTATGAAGATGACACTTGGTCTCCAAAGACTCCAGAAGCAAGTCAATATACGTCCAAAGAGGCTCCCCATGCACCCACACATGACAACAAGGACTTTGGAAGTTCAAATATGAAACAAAGAGTTAGTTCTATTCCTCAAAGAAGGCTCAGAAAAGAAAGAACTCCAAGACCTAGGTATGAAAGTGGTTTCAATGGTTATTGTTATTTTCGTTCTAACTTTGCTCATAAGGATATGGATTGTAGATTCTATGGAAGAAGAAGGGATGGAAGCCCCAATGATTCAATTAGATGCTGGACATGTAACCAAATTGGACATATTATTGCCACTTGTCACACATGGATATGCCACATGTAGTGGGTTTGGTCACAAATCCTGAGAATGTGCAAGTCAAAGAAGTCAACCAAGAAGGATTCCTTCATACACAACAAGAAGAAGATTTGAAGATCAGAATACAAAGGCCTACAATTAGGGACACTCCTAGGCATGGGAAATGAAGTTGATCAAATAAGTGTTGGAGGTTCCAATAGCTCGATCAGATGTTGGACATGTAACCATGTTGATCACATTGCTGCACATTGTCGTGCAGTGGGGTGTTATAGTTGCAGTGGCCTTGGGAACAAAGCTCAAGAATGTTGGAGTGCATAAGAGAAATTCATGAGAAGGTTCTCATACAAGACATCAAGGAAATCTAGTATATATGAAGGAACAAATTCGAAAAGGAAAGATGCCAAGAAGCAAGTATGGATGAAGAAGATCGAGCAGTTACAGATAGGAGAAGTCGATCAGAGCAAGGAGGATGGTTTCCATATGGAAATCCAAGCTTAAGGTCTCTCGAAGACGCTAACACACCTTGGGTTCATAAGGCTAGAGGATAAACTCAAAGGAGAAAGGATGGCTACTCCAAGCATACAAACATGTCCTAGGATTGTGCATATTGATAGGGGGAGCAATGACCAATGATCAGTGATTTCATATATTGGTATATGGACACACTTTTCCATTGATGCCAAATGGGGAGAGATGAAGGAAAAAGGGGAGGATTCTCATAGGGGAAGCATGATTTGTTGTCATCAATGAAAAATGGGGATATTGTTGATAAAAATGTCATTGATGCCAACATGGACTTGTAGTGGCCCCACATATTGTCATTGATTTCACCAAGTCCCACTTGTAGTTCCTTACAAAGTGGGTTTGATCCTTGTACCCCTTATAGAGTGGGTTTGTTCCTTAAAGCACCTTGTACCCAGTTGAAAAGGTCCTTGTGCCCACAAGGATGGATCTTGGAGCCACAAACTTGTTGAATATGTTGAAGAACCTACTGATGGTGTTAAAGACCACATAGATGGTCTTGAATCCTTGATGGACGTCTTAGAACCATTAGATGGGTTGGAGAATAATTAATGACGCATTCTATGGTCATTCATGCTCTGATGGGATCATAGTACCCCATGAGAAGACCCAGCTACCACAAAGATGATGTCATGATAGATATTGACCCTTGAGGGTCTCCTAGTGTGGTTTAGGTGGTTGAAGAAGACCATGAATCCTCTTTCTTGTTGAAGAATCCCTGATGAATCCCTTGGACCCACACTTAGTGGTTTGATGACCCTGCAACCCTTATTGGGGTCATGGAGCTTTTATATGATGATGATCACCTTGTATGGCCCTTGATAGGATATGTAACCCTTGGTATGATGAAGAATCCCATGGAACCCCTGATTAATACCGTGATACCCTTGCAAAGTTCATGGAGACAACCACTTGCACTTGACATGGTTATATGGGATGATGATGTTGTCTTTGGTGACTTAATGAATTCATGGAACCTTGTGAATACCTTGATGTCCATTTATTGCACTTGATGTGGTGAAGGCACCCACACACATATTGGCTTGATGGTGTTCCATTTAGTGACAAGATTGAAGCCCATGATGGCACCTTTCACATGGAATTCCATTAAAATCCATAGTGTCTTGATACAACCCTATGAAGATGTGGAGGACACACTCCCATGAATTTTAAATGATGTGATTTACTTTGAAGGATGTTTTAAAAGAAAAATAATAAAAATACATAAGGTTGATCATTGAGGTGGTAAGAAAAATAATAAAAATACATGAGGCTGACCATTGAAGTGGTAAGAACTTTGAAATCCTTGGTCATACATATCGCTTATGTGGTGGAAACCCTATTATATGGCAAATAAAATACATGCAATTCTTTGGTAAGGTTTGACCATTGAAGTGGTAAGAAGTTTGAAGTCCTTGGTCATACATATGGCTTATGTGGTGGACACCCTACCATATGGAAATGAAAATGCATGCAATTATTTGGTGAGGTTTGACCATTCAAGTGGTTAGAAGTTTGTGTGACAGTTAAAAGTCAAATGAAAATTTCAAATTACAATTTTCAATTAAAAATTAAAATTCTTACCACTCTTACCTTTGAAGACAAGTCGGCCATCATGAAACATGTCCAATTTAATGTGTATGTAAAATCATCCAAAAATAGCCAATTATGGATGTAGAGAAGTGAATTCGTTGAGATTGGTCTGAGGTGTTTTTCGGAGCAATAGAGGAGCAGTTCGTTTTTACAGAGAAAGTTTTGGGCATCCTCACTAAAATTGGCATAACTTTCTCATACGGAATCAGAATTACAAAATTATTGGCTCGTTGGAAATCTTGTTACGAGGGCTATGTGATGACATGATATAGATTTTATTTTTGTTTTTATACTATTTAATAGTATTGTGATCTTTGGAAAGGTATGGTTCATTCTTCTAGGTTTATCTTGTGATGACACATGTCTCTCATGGATAGAGTTCATCTTTGATCTTAGTATATGAGCCTCTATATTGGTGCATATATTTGAAGTCATTATGGAGGCTATGATGATGATGTTTAATATATTTATCCTATGATATGATACACTTTCTGATTATAATGCATGTGATAATGATCTACACTCTATGATGTTGATGCACTCTTATACAATACGATGTACATGCATACCATAGTGTGATGATTCTCTCCTATGCACTATGATGTATACTTGATGTTGATGATGGATAAATGGTGCACACTAAGATGATGATGCATATTTGATGATGAGGATGCATACCCTATGACGATCATGCATACCTATGATGATGATGCATGACGATGCATGCCTTATGTTCAGTGAAAAAACAACATAATTACTTGTTTAGTAATTATGTATGATGAGGTGTACAATTATGTACATGAGTAGTGTATGACATTGAAATGACTTATCAGTATATATTGATGGCTCAGCCTATTATTAGCAACAGAGATGAGCAGTAGTGTTGACCAGCAGTGATAAGCAGTAGTGATGAGCACCGATGATGAGCATATTCACCAATAGAGGGATGAGAAGAGATTGATGTTCATTGCAGAGGTTGGTTGTGCAACAGAGCCATATTATTGCTTGCAAGAAGAATATTGCAATTGAGGATTGGACTCCTTAAACCCTTCTTATTTGGATCTAAGAAAACCATGTTGGGTCTTGTTTTAGTGTTGGTTCTCTTTTCATTAGTTGGTGTTGATTGTAATTGAGAATATTGTTGTCTTCCATGTACAATAAATAAAGATAAAAATTCCATATATTCTTGTATCTCTTTTGATGTGATGTTGTGCTTATGACTCATGATGAATTTTATTATGCAATTGATGACATAATGATCAATATACTCTGATTGATTAAAAGAAGCTAAAAAATTTATAATTGCTCTCACAATGATTCACCCCCCCTCTTAGTGTAGCCATTGTGTCCAACAATTATCTCCCTTGTGAACATGAGTCGTGTGAGTTTCAAACCTTTGACATGTTGCTCTGATACCATTTGTTGGACTCATGATTGACGTTAGATAAAAACCCAAATTTGTTAATCTTCGCCACAATCGCAAGAGTTAGGATCTCGAGAGGCGATTAGTCCATGTCACGAAACTCACTAGGAGCATTGAATACCTTCATCATCAGCATAGAGTGTCGGAAACACATCATCATCATCAACATGGACTGTTGTCATCAACAAAGAGTGTTGGGACCACTTCATCATGCCCTTAGTACATCTGAAGAAGCATCTTGGTGGTTACTATGATAGATCCACTGGTCGTTTGTCTAACTTACTAACCCTTTCGGGCCAAAAATTCCTAGCCATACAAATAGATCTACTTAGGGACCAAAAATCCTTGTTTGGATTACTAACCCTTTCGAGACAAACAAACCTAGCCATACATACTAATCCCCCTAGGATCAAACAGGCCTAGTCTGATTTACTAACCCTTTTAGGCCAAACAAGCCTATCTAGACATACCCTACTTAGACTGAGCTACCACACCACTGCAACATGAAACCTATAACAACATCATCATCATCACTCCCTCTTTCAAGGGAGGTCCTTTTGGAATACACCAAGCTTGTCTCAAAAGTATTCAAACTTACACAAGACATAGTCTTAATCAATACATCGACCAATTTTTCCTCAGTAGGAACATATTGGAGTTGCATAACCCCCTCTCCATCGTGTCTCAAATAATAATGGAACTTTATCTCTATGTGTTTCAACTTTTAGTGAAACACATGGGTTTATGCTAGCTTAATGCAAATCTGATTATCACAATAGGTATCAGTCACATCCATCTCTCTATCAATTTTTTTTTTCAATATCTTGCAAAGCCACACTGCTTCACTACAGGATGAACATGCGACAATGTATTCAACATTTGTTGTACTGAGAGAAACATGAGTCTGTTTTCTATTGGACCATGAGATCACACCTAATCCCAAACTGAAACAACATCCTAATGTACTCTTTTTGTCATCGATGATCCTAACCCAATCTAAATCTGTATAGCCGTGTATTCTAATCTCATAATCAGCTGCATATCTAAGGCCACAATCCAATGTACCCTTAAGGTACCTCATCACATGTTTTTCTACAACTAAGTGAACATGTCGAGAATCCACCATATACTGACTCAATGTGCTTACATCAAATCATATATCTAGTTTAATATTCGTTAGATACATCGAGAACCATTAATATGTCGGTATAATGTAACATCAACTGTATTTAAGGAATTAAACATTAGAGGAAATTTGGGGTCTAAAATGGGCCTTATAAGAAAACACGCCAATAATAAATTTTGTGAGTTGGAATTTAGGAACCAATAGAATTTCAATAAAATGATTCAACCATAATGGTTGAATTGACATATTTGTCATAAAAGAAAACTACTTTTTTGTTTGTATTTTCAACATATATCCCTGTATTTTTACTCAAATTCCGAGCGGGAGAGCTCGTTGGATGGGGAATTTAATTCCTCATCCAACTAGTACCCACATTGCATACTTTTGATGGACCTTGCTACCCCAAAAATAAGAAATACCTGAAAAAACGTGATGATGATGTCATCATCACGTTTTTTCAGGTATTTCTTATTTTTGGGGTAGCAAGGTCCATCAAAAGTATGCAGTGTGGGTACTCGTTGGATGCATAATTAAATTCTACATCCAATGAGCTCTCCCACTCGAAATTTGAGTAAAACCACAGGGAGATATGTCGAAAATACTAACAAAAAAAGTAGTTTTTTTCATTCTTCCTCCAAATTTAATAACTATTATTTCAACAACATATTTTCCTTGGTTTAGGAATATCTCATCTGGGAACTTCCATACTTCAAGACCAATAAAATAGTGCATCATGCTAAGAACTTTCTTTTTGAATTCTGCAGTAAGTTATTCCTGTCATTCATCAATGAGCTTCTCTTCGCCCGTTAGGAATAAGTCATCAAAATACAACAACAGAATCATAATACCTTCATTGAAAACCTTATAGTAAATGTTGGAATGTGCTTTACTCTTGCTAAATCCCAAGCTCATTAGGAATTTTTCAATTCTTCCATACCATGCTCTGGGCACTTGCTTTAACCCATATAGTGCTTTGTTCAATCTGCATACATGTGAATTTATGTCATGGGTTTCAAAACATGGAATTTTTTCAATGTATACTTCTTCTTCTATCACATGATTTAGAAATTCCATCTTTACATCCATTTGGTGTAGCCTCCATTTCATCTTGGATTCCAAGGAAAGAACAATTATAGTTGAAGTGTATCTTCCTCTAGTGCAAAATAATTCATAATCAATTCCTTCTTTCGGTGAGAATCCTCAAGCTACAAATATTTCCTTGTACTTCTCGATACTTCTGTTTATTGAATTTTTATCTTAAATATCCATTTTGAAGAAATAATTGACTTCTCTCTTAGTCTTGGTACCACATCCCAAACATCATTCTTTATGATAGATTGGTATTCTTCAAGCATTGCATCTATCCATTCCTTATTCTTTGTAGCTTCCTCAAAATAGGTACATTCTATATCAACAAGATTACACATCAAGGCCACATAGCTGGAGTAGATCCTTGATCTCTTGCTTCCTTTAGGATATCCATATTTTTTCACACCTTGAATGACATCACGAACCCAAGCTAGTATTATTTTCTATGAGATCGTCCACTGAGGGATATCCATAGCTATTTGAGGATATGCCATGTCATGGTCTTCTAGTATTGGTTCTTCTTCAACATTGTGGATTGGCATTCTAGTGGCTTCATGTTCTTAGTCTTGATATTCATCATCATGGTTCTTTCTAGACTTACTAAAAGTTGCATGTTCATCAAATATAACATCTGTGTTGATTTTGATTTGGCGAAAACTTGGAATGTACACTCTATAATATTTTGACTGATCACTTAATCCAACAAATATTCCCTTCTTTCCTGAAGGGTCCAATTTTGTTCTTTTCTCCTTGGGAACATCTATAAACATTGGAAAACCAAAAATCTTTATGTGGTTGACTTCAGGCTTCTCCTTGGTGAACATCTCTTCTGTTGTTTTGTTCCCAAGAGCACTATGAGCAATTATGTTTTGGACATATACTATGGTTCTAGCTGCTTCAACCCATAGGTGCATGGGTAAGTCTTGGTCATGAATCATGGCCTTCACAGATTCCATAATGGTTCTATTATCTCTTTCTGCTACTCAATTATTTTGAGGATTATATGGTTTGGTCAGCTCCCTCTTAATCTCATCTTCCTTGCATAAATATTTGAATTCATTGGAAGTGAATTCTCCTCCATTGGCGTATCTAAAGGTCTTGATATTCTTTTCAGATATTTTTTCCACAAGAGCCTTGAATTATTTGAATATTTCAAATACTTCATATTTTCCTTTCATGAAGTAAATCTGAATCTTGCAAGAGTAGTAATCTATAAAAGAAACATAATACACATACCCGCTTAGTGAAGTGGATGACATTGGAGCACATACATTTGAATGAGAAATATCCAAGATTCCTTTTTCTTTACTGTTGCTTATTGGAAATGGGTTCTTGGTGTTCTTCCCTTGAGCACATCCTTTGCAAACTCCTTCATGATTGACTTGAATTTCTGGTGAACCTGTGACAACCAGGATTTCTCACAATTTGTAGTGCTTTGTAGTTCACATGAGCAAGTCTTTTGTTCCATAATTCACATGGATTGATTGTACTTGTTTTTAGGGATGAGTCTGTGTGTCGCTTTAGCTTGTAAAGTTCTCCTTCCTCTACTCCAATCACAATTGCATCATATATTGTCTTTCCTTTTTTCCACTCAAGTATTTCTCCATCTACAAAAGAAACTCTGAATCCCTTCTTATCAAGAGCTTATATAGAAAGTAGATTATTTTTCAATCTCGAGACATATAATACTTCCTTCATCTTCATAGAATTCCCTGAGTCCAACTGTAAAAGGATTCCCCCATTCCCTTGATGGGATATTGATAGTCATCTCCAAGCTTTGCTTTATAAGGAGAGTCTTTATGGATAAGATTTTGAAAATAGTATTTATAACCTATCATATGTCTGGAAGCTCCACTGTCTACTAGCCAAGTGTCACTTCCATGAAAGACTAATCCAATAAGGGTTGAGATCAAAACATATTATTTAGTGCATTCTCCATATTCATTGTTCTTTTCTTTGTCTGAGTCATCATGTTCTACTACATGGGCATGGAACTTCTTATTTCCCTTCTTGAATTTTTCTTATTTGAGTGGACAATTTATTGCAGTGTGTCCCATCTTATGTCATATGAATCATTCAAAATATGAGAAGTATATTTTGTGTCTTGATTTCCTTTGAAACTTTTGATTTATTCTAGGAGATTGATGTCATACCTTTCTCTTGTTTGATCCTTTCTTTGCATGAGCTATGAATGCTTGATCTTCATCGTCATTTAACTATTCTTCTCTGTTGGCTAATATTCCTTCTTCCTGCACACACTCCTCACATAGTCAGCTGAACGTGGTGAGATTTCATCTAGCAAATATACTTCTAATGAAAGATTCTCAATCTCTTAGAAAACCATTCAAGGTGGCCATGACAACTTTTGCTTCCTCCACCATGTCACCGATAGACTCCAATTGTTATTTAATTTGAGACACTCTTATAAAGTATAACTACATGGTTTCTCCCTTTTGAATATTCGCTCCCTTTAGTTGATTTCTTAAGGTCATTCTTTTGTTGATGTTCTTTCCTTCAAATTGACTTGTTGGAGCATCAAACATTTATTTTGAATTATTCTTTGATGATACTTGAGGAATCAAATGATCCTTAATGGAGTCAGCTATGATCCTTTTGGATTTGATCATGTCCTTCTTGTGCTTAGTCTTTACTTCATCTCCCTTTGGCCCCTTAACCTATTTTTTTTGTAAGTAAGTAGGAATGATCTATTATAGTACAAAAAGATGTTACAATAGGAATATATACAAGAGGTATTTGAAAAATGACCACTACTGGGACTTAGACACGACTTTTTAAGGCCTGCCCCGCCTGCCAAAAAATGATCAAGGCTTCAACCAGTCACATAATTGAGATGACATACAATGTGGGATCCTCTAGGGCTGGTTCCCACCACAAAACAAAGCAGAAACTAACATGGAAATTAGACATAGATTTATATCCTCCCGAAACTTAACAAAGCTAGCTGCACCCAAGCGAGCCTTAAGATCGACATCAACATATATCAAAAAAACAACGAGACAAATGCCCTCCATGGAAGAGCCCCACCTTAACTTCTGGCCGCCCTATTGGGGTCCTAGAGCTGATCCTCGCGAGGATCTGGAACAGTGATTACTAGCGAATTAACCGGGGTATTCACTGGGGTGGTTGCACCAAACCCTAGACTAACCAGCATATCCTAAGAAATATGCTCCTGGAGATGGAAACCCGTAGCACTCTCCTGCTACCCGCAACGAATGATGTCCATAGCGTCTCGAATTCCTTGGGCAGTCTGAATATTTTCCTAGATGTCCCGAGCTAACAAGATGTGAGCGGTCCAGAAGGTGTTGGGAAACAATGGATGACCCATCATGGCCTCAAACTCCCAAAGGAGGTCAATTTCCAGAATGGTGATGAATGCCTCTATAGTCATAGGTGTCTCCACCATGTACTGATCACCCCAATTGAATGGTTCCACTATCAGATCATCACCCCTTGAAGGCGTAGAGTCATTCATGGCACTAGGGGAAGCCTCACTATGGCTTTCTCCCTTGTTGGTACCTCTCGCTCGATTTTAGGCCCTCCAATAGCATGGCATGGTGAAAGCACACAGGTGAACACTAGGCAACAAAAGAAACAAAAACAACACCTTGTTTAGGTCCTTACTCTCCTTAGATCCTGAATTTATAGAGCACTGCTCCTCCGAGTTCTCCTATCCATAGACATTCCCCTTAAATCTGTGTGTGCTCTCCATAATTCACTACCATTCCCCCCATGCCATCAGATCTCTCACTATGTATGACTGATTCACCGCCTTAAGCTTCACAGGGGGCCAAATGATACAGAAATCTGCCATATTTACCAATCCTACCACCTAAAACGTGAACTTAGTACTCTTGATCTTACATGCTCATCCTCTCCTCCACTCTTCCCACGAATTGAAAAGCAAAGAGCCACTACCCATGGATATAAACCCAAGCCCACATCCCACTATTGACCTGACCTTTCACTGCCCCCACATGCTCCGTACCTTTCCCGCATGTTTAGGCATGCATCACTCTGTAGAAATGGTCTCGGTATTTCCTCTTCATGGAAATATATGATGCTTTCCACTCCTACATTCGCCATGACATCCACCACCTTATTTCCCTCTCGTTTAACATGTGAAAATAGAATGGCTTCTTGGCCTGTGAGAGTTTTCCTGAGAGTGCTTAAATGGCCCTCCCATCTCTAGCTCTTTGAGACTTGGGCCGTTGAGGCTCCCGATGGAAGCTGGCGTGCTAAATTGATAATGATCTGAGAGAATCCCTCCGCCACCAGAGGATTTTTCCCAGTTTGCAATTCCCATTTCAAACCATTGATAAGTCCTTCAAGCTTGGCCATGTTGTTAGTGTTGCTTCCTATGGATCCCCAAAACAAACTGAGAATGTCTCCCTTTTAATTCCTAATAGCACCCCCATATCTAGCGGGACCAGGGTTACCTTTAGCCACTCTATCGACATTGAGTTTAAAAGACCCAGTTGGAGGTGCAGACCAGGATTTCGGGCAAGAAATGGCCGCTGGAACTGATCAATAAATCAAATTGTTGGGAGGTAATTCCCCAATCCCTAACTCATATAGAATAATTCGTTCATTTGCTTCAGCAAAAAATTCCTCCCGCATCCATTGTCGTAGAGATATAGTTTCTTTCAAATGAGCTTCTATAGAGTTCCATATTTCCCCTTATTTTCTTGATTTGTTTTCAAAGGTCTATGTATTTTGGGTTTCCCATATTTCCCATAAGGTGAATCCAGGCAGAAGTTCCCACAGGTGGTTCACTATTTTGTTTTTGAAACCATTCATAGGCCAATCTACTATGGTGATGTTCGGTCGTCCTCTATTACGGTGGTTTCTCCTGAAAATTGCCGCCCCTTTCTCCCATATTGAGTCTGCTGCTTTGCATTCATCCAATAGATGATTTATGGTTTCATTATTCTCCTCGCACATGCAGCACCTGGATAGACCATAGAATCCTCTGATTTGTAGGTTATCCCATGTTAGGATAGGGCATTTAATCACCAGCCAATAGAAAATAAAGACCTTTGGCCACCACCCTCCAGTCCAAATTTCCCCCACTTGGCTTCAGGATCTAAGTTCTGAGTCCCTGTTAGCAGCCCTAAGGCTTCTTTGGGGTTAAAGTTACCTGAATTGTCATACCCCAATCTAAGCTTATATGGATCCTCATTCTTGGATATTCTTTTATTGTAGAGCTCTGACAAAAAATATTCGATATCTTCCCCGGGTGCTTTGGCTTGCCACCAACTCCTTTCCTTCCACGTCCGAAAAAGTTGGTCCTTGTTGCGAGTATCCCAGAAATATGCCATCTTTCCATGGGAGTTATTATGGAGAAAAGTGCATAGAAATGGGGACCCGTCCCTGCTAGAAATCATCGGTTCCTAGTTCAAAGCTTCACTTGCAAATATAGCATTTTGGCCATTCCGCACTTCCCAGAAACTGTGCTTTTCAACCAGTCCCATGTTTTCTTGGGAAGTCTTCCAAATGTTGGAGCATGGGAGATTTTCTCTTGAGCGAACCAGGGAATGCTTGGGCAATTGGAGGGCATATTTCAAGTGCTATAGTTTGTCCCACGGCTCCTTCACATAATTAACCCATTTCCACCAATATTTTACACTCATAATTTATTATTGTCAAGAGGGTATCTAAGCCCCAATCCCCCAATAGCTATTAGGGTGCTTATGGTTTGACAATCCACAAGAGGCCACTTTCTATTTTCCTTCTATTCCTCCCCACAGGAATTTCCTCTGAATGTTCTTGATTTGTTTTATAATGGATTTCAGAGCTTCCAGCACTAAGAAGAGATAAATGGGCATAGCCTGAAGAAAGGATTTTACCAGGATTAGTCTGCTCAGGAAATTGAGGGCTCTGTAAGTCCAGAGATTGAGTTTTTTGTTAATTTTGTCGACCAATTCTTTCCAATATATTTGTTTGATAGTCGATTCTGCCATAGGCGCTCCTAGATACTTTGAGGGGAGGTTGCCTTCTGAGAACTCCAAGATTCTGAGTACATTTCTCTTGGTGATCCACGGGGTATTGAAGAAGTAAGTTTGAGATTTTTCCTTGTTGATTTCCAGGTCACTAGCTTCCAGAAAAGTATTCAAACAATCTTAAATTCCCCTGGCCTCATGAACCGAGGATGGGCCCATAAGCATATTATCATCCACAAACTGTTGATGGGTTTGTGGGTCCATCCCAGCTGTTAGAGATAATCCCTGAATTATGTTCGCTACTCTCCTATTTTTTAGAATCCTTCCTAGTCCCTCCGTTGCAATGATGAAGAGGAAGGGAGATAGGGGATCCCCCTATCTAATGCCTCAAGATGCATTGAAGGGACTTGAGGGGGACCCATTAACCATGATTGAGAAGAAAGTAGAGAAGACCATATTCATGACCCAATTAGTCCACTCCTCCATGAAGCCAAAAGCTTTAAGAATTCCTGCCAAGAATTGCCAATTCAATTTATCATAAGCTTTGGAAAGGTCCAGTTTTAGGAGCATACCTGGAGTCTTTGTCACTTTAAGAGAATGGATAGTTTCATGGACTAGAATAATGCCATCCAGAATTTTCCTTCCTTCTACAAACCCTGCTTGCTCCGGAGAGATAATGATAGGAAGGAGGGGTTTAAGACGATTTGCAATTACCTTGGATATGATTTTGTAGATGACATTACACAGGGAAATAGGTCTTATTTTTCCTAGATCCTCTGTTCCACTTTCTTTTGGAATGAGAGTTAATAATGTAGAGTTGAGAGATCTGAGAATACTCTCAGATTTCCTAGAGTCCTCCACCAAGGCCCATATTTCTTCCTTTAGCCATTCCCAACCAGCATGGAAGAAATTTGTGGTGAATCCATCTGGTCCTAGGGCTTTATCTTTTGCCATTTGTTTAACAGCAGTCTCTACCTCCATCATCTCAATGGATTTTCCCAATTTGATTATGGTCATCCGTGATAATATTAGGAATATGGCTTAACACTTCTCTTTGGGATTCCTCCCTATCTCTGTCGGGTTCCTGTAGGAGCTTGGTGAAATAAGAGTTTAGGGTAGTTTCAAGCTCTTCTTGATATTCAGCTATGCTCCCATCCTCCTTCTTAAGTCTATTCATCTGGTTCTCCTCTCTATGTTGAATGGCAGCTTTATGGAAAAAAAACTAGTATTATGTTCTCCTTCTTGGAGCCATTTGATTCTGGCCTTCTGGTTCCAGTAGACTTCCTCTTGTTGTTCTCTGTGGCTGAATTCCTGCAACAGTAACTTTTTCTGAATCCTCGGTTCTTCTGAGTATCCGTTGTTCATCACTTGAGATTGGTTTAGCTTAATTTTGTTCTCTAAGGACTGTTTTTCTTGGAATATATTGCTGAATGACTCCTTATTCCATTTCTTGATGTGGCCTTTGAGGAGTTTAATTTTTTGTTGGAATTGATACATTCTAGTGCCTCTGATTGGTGGGGAGCTCTCCCACCATTCCTTGAGTTTCTCATGGAAGTACGGTTTGAGAAGCCAAAATTTCTCAAATCTAAATGGTCTGCGAGGGTTAACTCTAACATTTTCCCATTCTAGACTAATAGGCCAATGATCTAAACCTGCCGCTGGTAGAACCACCACTTTAAGGTCACCCCTTGCCATCATGACCGATTTTGAGAGTAGAAATCTTTCAAGTCTACAGGCTATCCCTCTATCTCCCATTTTTTTATTGTTCCAAGTGAATATGCCATTGGAGGTTCTGACATCTATCAAATTAAGGTCATTAATAATAGCATTAAAGTGATTGCTAGCAGATTTTAGGTTCCGTATACCACCTTTTTTTTGTCGAGGTTCCTGATTAGAATGAAGTCGCCCCCCAGAATCCATACTCTGTCCTTGACTAGGGATTTTATGTTAGAAATCGACTCCAGAAATGTTGGCTTCTGTTCAGCCCTCGGGGGATCATAAACATTGGAAATGACTCCTCTTATTCTGGTACCAATGATATGGAAATCAGCTGAGAGAGTACAAGGAGTAGCTAGGAAGCCTGATAAATGTACCTCTCGAGGGTTCCATAGGATGCACAAACCACCTGCCTCCCCTCTTGCGTCTAAAGCTACAGATTCACATCCCTTCCATACTTTCCAAGCGATACTTGAAAGTTCTTCTCCCGAACATTTTGTTTCTTGCAAAAAAACTATCCTTGACTTATCTTTTTCAATCCTTCTTCTAAGAAGGTGAATTTTAAGAGTGTTCTTACAGCCTCTGATATTCCAAGTTGTAATCTGCATCAAGAATAGATTAACTAGAGGGAGATAGGGCTGCATCTATTGTTGGATACTGCCCTGAAGCCACCAGTTGTTCTCCTATTTCTTTGATTCTTTGAACATTGCTAGGTCTTCCCCTCTTTTCTTTTTTCTATTTTTTCTTACCATCAGTCACTTTGGGAGATTCAGCAACTACCCTAAGGGAACTTGAGTTTTTGGCTTGAATAATGGCTTTCTCCAGTAGGGAAACTTGCTAAGGGGGAATCTAGGATGGGTCTTTATCGGAACAAGTAGCTTCCAGCTTGTCTAGGTCTAGGTCACCTATTTCCATATCTTCTGAAACAAAATCCATTGTCTGTGATTCTTTCTTGGCCTCCTCTTACTGGATTTGGATAAGAGGTTCTGGGTTGGTTTTTTCTTTTTCTTGTTTCTTTTTTGGGGTTTTATCTTTCTCATTTCCTTGGTTCTCTTTTTCATGTTCCCTTTGTTGTTCTACTTCTAGTTTAGCCTTTGTCATGTCTTCCTGTGTGTCAGCGTTACAATTTGTTTGATATTCTTGGAGGGTCTCAAACTGGTTCTGGGTCTGCACTCTTTTGTTTATTTCTAGCCTTGAAGTCTTCCTCGCTTACCGTTTCTTGTTTTTAATTTTAGTAAACCCCTCCACATCCTAGTTGTCTTGGTCTTTCTTCCCCCCAGGTATTTTATTTTGGGGGCAATCTTTGAAATGATGGCCATCCTTGTGGCATCTTTTGCATCAAAAAAGGATCTGTTGATAATCTATGGCCTGAAACCATTCCCCATCTTTCAAGGTTAGATCTATTCCATCAGGTAGATCTATGGAGATGTCAAGATAGATAGACACTACTACATTTCAATCCAAAATCTGACGGAAAAATCTGACGGCGCGTGGATTTCTCTTTTTAAACTTACCAAAAATCACAAAGATAATTTTTTTTTTGTAAATGTGGCCACACGTGTCGGTTAAGCGACGGATATTCTCATAACCGACGGTGCATTGGTCAAAAAAGGTCATTCAAACAACCAAAGAAAATCCAAAAGTCACATAGGGCGTGGAACTGTCGCTTAATCGATGGCGCGTTAGTCAGGAAAAAAGCCAAAAGTCACATAAGGCACGCGGGAACCATCAATTTTCTCACTAGCTTTTGTTCTTCTTCTTTTCATTTTGTATGTATGCGATCATATGAAAAATTCAACTTGAAAATATAACTAGCAGAGCCTCATTTACACCCGGTATGATATGCGTCGAACCCATCTTGATATGTTGGTCATTTGTGTTAATTTGAGGTATGCATCCTCGAGCATCACAACCTTGAGGTGAATAGAAATGAGACCCTGGTTTGGAGGGGTCCGAGGCAGTTACTATCCATTTTCTCGTTGGTTTCTATTTTTTGGTCCTTTTCTTCCTTACATCTTGTATGTATGGAATCCCTACAGAATTCATCTTGAAATTGTAAATAGCAGTGTCTCATTAAAACCCGGGGATGATATGCACCGAACCCATCATGGTTTTTTGGCAATTTGTGTTAATTTGAGATATTCATCCTCGAGTTTGACAACCTTGAGCTGCATTTGAAATGAGACCCTGTTTTAGATGGGTTCGGAGGCTGGGCCAGTTACCATCCGTTTTCTGATGGCAGTGAGGGCATATCTGTCATTGCAATTGGGGCTTTCTGATCAGCAGCTGCAGATGTGGTTCTGCCACAGGAGACTCAAGGATAAGAAGGAGAAGGAGAAGGAGAAGGAAAAAGATAAAGAGAAACAACCCAAGAAAGAGAAAGCTAAACCTGCACCTCCACCTACACCAGCACATTCTACCTCTCTCATGCCAACATCCACAAAAACTAATTTCTATGACGATTATGATGCTAGGAAACGACCGACTTTGAAACTTAATTCCGAGGGAGGAGGAGGATGGAAAAAGAAGTCACAAGTGCAAAACCTGCATCTGCATCCCACATCACTCCTCCAGGCTATTGCTGCCATGGAAGCTCAGCTTGGGGAGCCATTACGTGATGACGGCCCTATCCTTGGCGTTGAATTTGATCAACTTCCCCCTGGTGCTTTTGGGTCACCTATAGGTATTTGTTTCCCTTCTTCTATGTTTTTTAACATCTGAATGAGATCTAATTCCTGTATGTCACTTGATGTTTTCTACTGACATAAATCTGATTCTCTTTAACTTTGGGCTACTTTCTGTTAATGCCCGGTTAATGTTTATTAAACATTCCTGGTAAATGATAGTTTAATACCAAATTCGTAGGAGAGCGAGCATCCATTGTATGTATACCATAATCGGGGATCTTCCTTGGTCTAGGACCTAAGTCATTGACATTCAATGATATTGGTTGTGTTGATGTTTTCATCTATTGGTAGGTTTAGCATGGGTTATTGGTGAAATATATTCAACTGAAGCTTTTTTATCTTGGGGGTACAATGCCTGGCTCAGATTAGTTTTGAGAAATAAAAACTAGCCCCACATCTGTGCTTTTCTTATAGCAGAAGTTACCTGGGAAGTTATTGATCTTCATAAATAGAAAGATAGATCATTATTACAAAGGAGGATTTTCACTTTTGCTAGAACCTAATTCTTTGAAATTGCTTATGGTTTTGCATCTATGGGGTTGCATGTTTGGGTGGATAGATAAATAGAGTAATTATCGCTCTTCTTAGGCAATCCCACTATATGTGGGAGTATTGTATGCCTTCTCCATCTCTGACTATTTATCAAATCCCTCTGTCATGTGGCAATAATATTTGAGCATT
>LPNX010413920.1:141113-183957 GCA_001517045.1 Pseudotsuga menziesii
TTTGTGCATTTAGGTGCATAGTAGTCTTTGAGCATTTTAAAAAGTGAAAAGAAAACATTTAGAAGATTTTGCATTTGATTTGCATATAGTAGTTTTGTTTTCAGTTTTTAGAATATAATCTCAAAAAATTACAAAAATATAGTCTTAGTATTCTCTTTATCGTTGCATTTTCATCAATTTACATTTACAAAAAATAGAAAAGAGAAGCTTATTTTTTAAGTAGTAATAATTTGCTTTGGAAGTATACACCTTTTCTTTTTATGTTTCTTATCGAGTCAAAAACATCATAGTCTTTCACTCCACTTTCCTTTTGAGTAAAAATATCCCTTAAAATGAACGCAATAATTAAAATGTATTAGTAATTTTTATTTTTTAGGGCCATACACCTACTATCTTAGGATAGACTTGTGGGATAGGTAGTGTAAGATTCCCACAAGTATTTAAATTCAGACATAGTGGGCCAATCGATAGGTAATCCTTCTGTTTATAGATATCATCTGGGAAGCTCCTCTCAAATGAGAGTCAAGAACGAGGCCGCGTGGAGGCATTGGACTGAGGAGATAACCCTCTGATTCCTTGTCGAAACGTAAATCAGTATTTTTACACATCTAGGGATTCTGTCCTAGACAGATTTTGGGGCTCAGCTACCTCGCCCATGCGTACAAATCAGGCTTGCAACTGTCCCCCCAGACTGTTGGTATAATTAAGGTAGCCTCTAGTCTCTCGACATCTAGGGTTCATACATAGGTAAACCGAAAAACTATTTTTGGTTCACCTGGGACGGCCTTGGAAGGTAACCCTTGTTGAAAGTGTAAGAGGGTGGTGGGTGATTCCTCCACTTGTGCCTAAGAACCTCTTCAAGAACACCAAGTAACTATTCTTCAGCTTTCTTCGAGAAAGCATATCTTTTACCCTTGCTAACTGTTGAGACTTTAGGAATTTTAGTAGTGATTGCTCCGTGGTTTGTCTATGTTTAGCCGACCTTAGGGTTTGAATTGTAAAATTTACAATCAAGGAGGAACAACCTATTAGAAGGCCACGAAGGTTGCAAAACCTTCCTCCTCTCATCACATTGGAACCTCCACCTTCACCTCAAAGGTAGAGATTAGACACAGACAGTTCATTTGAACCGATAGGAGTAAGTGAAGTTCTAGGTGAACCAAAACTTAGGGCAAACCGTTTTGATTTTAACACGGTTGAGATAGAATACTTGCAAGCTGATGAGTTTGCAAGGAATTTTAATACAACCTTGACTGACTTAAATGATCCTGTGATTGTCCAGGTTCGTCCTTTTGATCCACCCATTTTTGGTGTCCTTGTGGGAAGGATAATGTCTACTGTAGGAGAAAGCTCTTTTGTTTTCACCTTAGCCACTCCGACTGAAGGGGTACTACCTCCCTTGGTAAGTGCCCCTAGATTTAGTATACCTACTATGCCCTTAACTCCAATGAGATGGGTGGTTCAACCACCGGTTCCCACAAGCCTAACAGGTGCTTCTGGTGGCATGGTTACTGGGATTCCTAATATACCTAATGTTCCTTCCTCCTTCACATACACTACCCAGAATGGTCCGGTAGGATCCTCGGCTTTTGTCTAAGGATTTCCTTGGAATGGGGGGCATATTCCCCCATCCACTCCATATGTAGGCCCATCACCCTCTTATGTAGGAGTGCAGTTTGGAAACACTAACCCTTACAGGCAAGGTTTTCAAACTCTAGTCTTAGCCCCATTCATGAGCTCTCCCTTTTCATTGTTTAGCGGAGGGATACATGCTCTTGTTTTTCAAACCCCAGTTTCGACTAGGACGGCCAGAACCTCTTGTACTGCACCTCCCACCCATAATCATGTGGCTTACTGATGGAATCCATTCCAAAGTAACCCATCCACTTCACAATCAGTGGCAGTGGGAAACCCCACCTTCACTTATGGGAATTTGGGGCAAGTCCCTCTAATCCCCATTCTGGCACTTTTAGTGTTCCAGTTTGACCTAAGCTTCCATTCTTGGCAACGTTAAACTTTCCAGATTTTTCTAAATTGATGAATGACCTGATGAGGCATGATCCCTCTTGGCCACCTGTCTCCACCAAATTTCCCTCGGACATCCCAAAATTCGAAGGAAAAGTTGGTGAAGATCCTGGGGATCATGCCACCACTTTTCATTTATGGTGTTCTTCTAATTCATTGAATGAAGATTTAGTTAGGTTGAGGTTGTTCCAAAGAACCTTAACGAGTACTGCAGCAAAATGGTACATTGAGTTGTCATCTGCTGCATTTAGTAGTTTTTGGGACTTGGCTAATGCATTCCTTAGCCACTTTCAGCTTTCGGTCTGATATGATTTCAGAACGGAATTGTTATCTACCTTCCGGAAGAACAAGGCTACCCACATCTCGGATCACATCCAAGAGTGGAGGAGGCGGAAGAGCCTTATTAAAGCCACTATTTCTCCTGAGTTTTTATTAGAATGGTTCCTTAAATCATTATTGCTTTATATATGTAAGGACGTATCTAATTCAAGAGTGAAGAATGAGGAAGAAGCTATCCTTAGGGCCCAGCAGTTGGATTTGATATACTCTTAGTTTGGGATCTTGTATGAGATTATTCCTAAGGCACCGAGGCCTGCCCATGATGCAGAGAAACCTAAGCCTGGACCCCATGCCTATGGTGTGGTTGGGTCCATTAATTCTCCCAATGTAGAATCTTTGGCCAAACAGCTCCATCAGCTGTCCTTCAAACATTCTATGATGGAGGAAGCAAAGGCTGCCCCCTCCCCTCAAAATGTGAATGTTTTTGTACAGACCTCTCAAAAGGGAAATCAGCAACCCGGTGGGAAAAAGAAGAGGGGAAAGAAAGGGGAGGGAAATCAAAACAAGCAGAAAACCACAAATAATGCTGATGGGGACAAGAAAGAAAAGAAAAAGGTGAAACTCCCGTGTAAGTTGTGCCATGAGGATCACCTCACCCATCTTTGTCCTTTTATGGAACAAGCCCAGAAGCTGCTAAAATCTCAACAACTGGCTATCCTGAAGGATCCATTTCCCCAAGGGCAAAATTCTACTTCAACTTCGAATATAGAAAAGGGCACCCCAAATGCCCCTGATCCCAATTATATCAACATGGTTTGATCCTCAACTTTACTATAGACTAGGAATAAGAAGTATGAAAAAGAGGGTAAGTCTATACGTGAAACTTCTAACCCTCTCACGATCGAGAAACCTGTTGAAACTATGCCCAAGATACCGAAAGGTGTCTTTAAGAAGACCTTGCATAACCCTAATGCTAGGGCTGCTTCAAACTACTCCATGGTTGAAGACTTAGCCCAGACACCTTGTGCAATGTTGGCTTTAGAGGTGTTACAGAGTTGTCCCGCCCAGCGGGATGCACTCTTAGCAGCTTTAGGTAGTATGGACTCATCGAGTCTCATGGAAAATTTTCGCTTGTCTGATGTCAAAATTCACCTACCTTACCATGTAGCCTTATAAATAGATGTCATCCATGGTGGAAATACCATTGGAAGAGTATTTGTTAACAAGGGTTCTTCTACATGTGTTATTTCCTTGTCATGTTGGAAAGCTCTCGGGTCCCCAGAGCTGGTCCCGTCAAACACCCTACTTACTGCTTTCAACGAAAGGTCATTCCATCCACATGGTATCCTATTGGCTTTTGAAATTAAGCTAGTAGGGAAAGCGGTGTCTGTTGAGGTGGAGGTGATTGATGCACCTTTGGACTATAATTTTCTTTTGGGAAGAAGCTGGACTTATGCCATGTCTGCTATTGCATCGGTCGTTTTTCGGGTGGTAGTGTTTCCACACGAAGGGAAGTTGGTTACTATTGACCAGCTTGATTTTACTTGAAAAGGCCACATGGAGTCTAATGAGTCCGATGTGCCATTGGTTGATCAAGTCAAACCTACTGCAAAAATGTTAGGGAATGGAATATATGCATCATTGATGGGAACATTTGATCTTCCAGCTCCTATGAATTATATAGGTTCTACTAGTGTGGGAAAGTCCATTGTTGCGGTTATCGATAGGCCTGATCCTTGGGTCCTCCCTACCCACCATGAACCTAAAGTGCCCCTATTGGTAGTGGAATTGGCTTACCAAGCTATCATGCAAACCACTGTTGATCCTATTCCAGTTCCCCTCATAGTCTCGGAGGAACTGGAAGAAGCCTATCTACTTGCTTGGGCAAAAAACTCTTTGCATTCTGTGGACTATTTAGATATGGTTCTACCTTCTCATGAAGCTATTCTAGAAGCCATGTGCACACGTGATAAGATCTATGAAGATCTTCACCATCGATCCTATTTTCTTCCAGAGATAAATAGGATAGAGAATCAAGAGTTTCATATGAGACTGACAGATGATGTTGATACACCCATCAATCCCTTACCAAGGGAAGGAATGTTTGCTGAGGGGAATATGGCAAATATTTCTGCTACCATCCCTATCAACATCTCTGGAAATCCTGACGTCGTGGAAAATATAGATATCGGCGCAAACTGCTCTCCTAAGGAGATTGCGATCTATATGTCCTTATTTAAGGAATCCCACGACGCTTTTTCCTAGTCATATGAGGAGATTCTAGGCATTGATCCATCTATAGTTGAGCACGGAATCCGAACATACCCTGACACTAAACCTGTTTGGCAAAAGCTGAGACCTGTTAACTCGCGTAAAGCGGCGACAATGAAGGTTGAAGTGGAAAAAATGCTGAAAGCCAGTTTTATTTATCCCTTAGCTCTGATAGAATGGGTATCCAACCCTGTTCCTATTGATAAGAAGCAAGGGACCATACGCGTCTGTACTGAATTTAGAGATTTGAACAAATCCTATCCTAAGGACAACTATCCCACGCCATTTATAGACCAAATTATTGATGCTTGCGCGGGAAGTGAAGTTTTTTAGTTTATGGATGGCTTCTTAGGATATAATCAAATTCAAATAAAACTGAAAGACCAACATAAAACTGCTTTCATTTGTCCTTGGGGTACCTTCGCGTACAAAAAATTTCCCTTTGGAGTGAAAAATGTTGGGGAAACCTTTCAGTGGGCAATGAATTTTACCTTCCATGATATCAAAGCCATTGTTGAACCTTACCTTGATAATCTGCCTACACATACTCGTAAGAGGATTGACCATCCAGATCACTTACGATTGATATTTGAACAATGCAGATACTATAAAATCCGCTTGAATCCCCACAAATGTGTGTTCTGTGTCGAGTCAGGGAGACTGCTCGGGTTCATTGTTTCTAATAGAGGCATTCAAGTGGATCCGTTAAAAGTAGAGGCCATTGTAAATTTTCCTCCTCCTCATTCTATAAGGCAACTTCAGAGCCTGTAGGGAAATTCCAATTTTCTTCAACGTTTCATTGTAGACTATGCCAAGATTACCAAGGGTTTCATGCACCTGCTAAAACAGGACACCCCATTTGTATGGGATGAAACTACACAACTCGCTTTCGAGGCATTGAAAAAATATTTGTTGCCGGCTCCTTTATTGCATCTACCAAATTACTCTAGGGATTTTATATTGTACCTGGCCACGTCCGAGTTGACCATAGGGGTATTCCTAGTCTAAGAGGATGATAAGCTCCAAGAGCATGTAGTTTACTATCTTAGCCGTGCTTTAGCTGGACCTGAACTCGGGTACTCCCACGTCAAGAAATTGGCCTTAGTAGCTGTCTATGTTGTTTAGAGGTTATGTCACTACATTTTACTGAGGACTACAACAGTAGTGGCAGATGTTAATCATTTTCAATATGTTTTATCTCGATGGATTGTTGGAGGCAAATTCAACAAATGGATTGTCATTCTCCAAGAGTTTGACTTGGATTTCCAGTCCGCTAAATCTAAAAAATCCTTATTTTTTGTTGAGCTTATAACAGAATTTCCAACAGAGGAAGATGTAGTCATTGAAGAAGACTCGTTCCCAGATGAGCATATCTTCTTGATATCCACCTATGACCCCTCGTATGGAGATATACTTATCTATCTCCAGATTTTGAAGTATCCTGCAACTTTCTTGTGGGAGGAACGACGTAAACTACACCTTCATGCCAAGAACTACCTCATTATAGGAGATACTTTATATCGTAGGGGGGTAGATTCTGTTTTGCGTCGATGTCTTACCCATGAGGAAGCATAGATTGTCCTGAATGATGCCCATAGTGGAGCGTGTGGGGGTCATTTATATGGGTTAGAAACAGCCCAGAAGATACTACGTGCTGGTTATTTCTGGCCCACGATCTTTAAGGATTGTGTGGAAGCCGTGAAGCGCTGTCATCCTTGTCAGCTTTACACTAGAAATATGTGGTCACATCCCGTTCCATTATTTCCCGTTGTATCGGTGGGCCCTTTCATGAAGCGGGGGATTGATTACGTGATGTGTAACCCAGCCTGGGCTGGGGGGCACAAATATATCATTGTCGCTGTGGACTATTTTACGAAATGGGTAGAGGCAATGCCCACCTTTAAATTTGATGGGGAAACCGCAACTTTTTTCATGTTCAATCAAATTATAGCATGGTTTGGTATACCCAAAGTGATTGTCACTAACCATGGCAGTCATTTTCAAAATAGCATGATGACAGAACTAACTCCTATGCTTGGATTCAGACAAGAACATTCATCTTCATACTATCCTCAAGCAAATGGTCAAGTTGAGGCTGTTAATAAAAATTTGAAAACTATCCTCAAACTTACTATTGATGCATCCCGTTCTAATTAGCATATCTTGCTATACCCCGCACTTTGGGCATATCGAACTAATGTAAAAACTACTACGGGTTTCTCCCCCTTCCAACTCATTCATGGAGTGGAAGTCGTTACCCCGATTGAATGTGAAATATCGTCCTTGAAAATAGCTATTCATGTGTTACCTGATACGACGGAGCTTGAAGAATGTTTAGTACATTTAGAACATATTGATGAGTAGCGTAGAGATGTGCTGACATCAAATCAAGCTCACAAAAATAGGTTCAAAAACCAATATGATAATTTGATCAAGCCTCGAATTTTCTCTAAGGGGGAGCTTGTTTTTCTCTAGGACCAAGAAAAAGAACCCCTGGGGGTAGGAATGTTCAAGTCCATGTGTTTGGGACCTTATGTCATGTTGAAGGTATTAAAGAAGGGTGCATATGAATTAATTGATTTTGATGGGAATAAGCTGCCTGAGCCTAGAAATGGGCTCTACCTGACAAAGTACTATGCTTAGGCTTAGCCATTTTTCTTGTATTTTATTGTATGTATTTTTATGTACACTAGTTCGTCGATTTGTGTTTTTTATACCATCTGCTGGTTGTTTTAGATGTCTACCGAGAGGTTCATAGGTTTCGCTGATGGCACCAGTTGTCACACTTGTAATCTAGCTTTAGCTGCATGGGTCATTTATTCTCCTTCAAGACAACTATTTGCCTCAGGAGGTGCTTTCTTAGGTCCTGCTTCTAATAATGTTGCTGAGTATAGGGTTGTAATTGAGCTTTTATGGGATGCTTTGTCACGTGGTATCACTCAGCTAGAAGTTTGACTGGACTCTCAACTGGTGGTTTCCCAGCTCAATCGAGTTTATCAGGTGTGGAACCCTATTCTATTATGTCAGTTTATGCAAGTTAGGTTATTGGAAAGAAATTTTGAATTCATTACATTCAATCATATTCCAAGGAATCAAAATTCATTAACTGATGCATATGCTGATTACATCTTAGATTGGCATTTAACACAGTTTTCATAAAAATATACAGCATACACATAAAAAACATTTGTAAATAAACCAACAAAATATATATGTGTGAATATATGTCCATAGATAGGTCGAGTATCTGATCCTCAGATCCAGTCATAACTGTATAATATACAAAAAATATTCAAAATATGGATCAAAGTCCATCAAATGCCCTAGATCTAAGCTGGACCACCTTAGTCACTTTGACCACCCTATTCCCCCTGGTCTCCCTGTACTCTGGCTTCTTCAGCCTATTTGGCTTCAGCAACCTCAATAGCATCTATGTATACCGATGCTACTCTAGCTACCCACCTCAAAGGGCATATCCAGACAGGTGGTACTCCAACCACAAACTCCTGCATGATGGCTCGAATGTGCTCAATCCATAAGGTGGGTACACTCTAGGTAAGCATGGCTAGCTTCCCCTTAAGAACCCTAATCATCCCCTGGTCCTCTCCCAGGACAGGACGCATATACATTCGTGGATGCCCTTCAGGGCGGACTGGTCCAATATCTACATTTTGACATGTTTATAGGATTAGAACTCTTATACATATGTATATATCCCTATATTTAAAAATTCATAAAAAAATTTAAAATTTGAAAATAAAAAATTATCTAACTCTCCCCATGCTCCTCCTTGAGAGAGGACGAGGTTTGGATCACCACAAAAATCCATTCCAGCATATGGAAACTGCTCCAGTGATGGCAACTGTCGCTCCCGCCAAAAGTAGAATTCATCATCATAGACACTTTGCACTGAGCCACCACCTCCCTAGCGGAGGAAGATATCTCCCCATCTACTTAGCCTAGACTGACAAGGAGAATGAACTGGTAAGGGTACTACAGGGCTCAATCCCGACACTCTCTCAAAGAAGAAGGCTACTAATATGCTAGAATGTCCAAAATTATTTCTCCTTCCTCTCTTGCAGTCAGAGAGTTGTTTCCTCATAATCGGCATCACTCCCAAGCACCAATCATATAGGCCCCCCTACATACAATCCACTGCTAGTCTCATATGGTTCCATGTAGCAAGATAAAGAGAAGATGATCCCGCAACCCTCACTATGGTACTTTTCAATACCTATAGAGGAAGATCATGTATGTGTAAAATAGGGATGCAACTCCCTCTCTTTTGTGTGTCTAGTGCGCAGTATATGTCAATGTAGTTCTGGACACTTAGAGGGTCACTGCCTCTGCCAGTACCTTCTAAGTTTACCGGAGCCCCCCGTCGTGATAGACCGGCAATGAAATAGATATCCTCCAAATCAATCTCCAAGGACTCACCTTGAAGGTCAAACATTCCCAAATCATGATCTCAATAGTTTATTAGGAACTCTAAGAGGTGGACATTGGCCCGCATAGGTGATGTATAGAAAAACTTTAACAACCCACTTGAACGCAAAACATTCACGGTGGGGGCATCTTGGAGTGCTTCTTGTTCACCTCACACAACGTACACAACTATCTAGTAAGGCATGTCGCGTACTGTATGTAACTGTCCTTCAGGGAAACCCGCATGCAGAATGCGTGTATCCAAGTTTCAATATAGAGAACCCACATACACAACATTCCTTTATTGAGGATGCTCAAAAATATAAAATTTGGGCTCAATTTTGAAAATTGCTAGGATCAAATTGAAGAGCTTGGGGTGTAGACTTACCTGACAATTGCGGATTTGGAATTGGTCCACCGGATTGTCCACACCGAGCAATTGAAGGTAGAGGTGAAAATTTGTTTTTTATGGCTAAAAATCCAAATGGTGATTTTTATTTATGTTTTTGAACTATTTATAGAAATTTTATTTCTCAAGTGGGTTTCTTTCCTATAGTTCATAATTCATCAAACTAATACCATATCGTTTTGCCTTGTGACAGGTTTATCATCGTTTCCAAAGTGTTTTTTTGCTCATATAGGATGGTTTTTGTTATGTCACATGCATTTTGCATCTATACCTACTCCATCTTAAACTTAGCAATCAACATTTTAACCATGGACTATGATATTTTTAACCATTAGGTCTTTGTCTTTACCATCGTTCTTCCATGGATAAGGCTTTCCTCTCATGAATATCCTCATTTAGAGCCTATGTTGTCTTTCAATACTCATGCTGCAGTTGTCTTAAGTATAGGGGAATCTTTTTAGCTATTTTTCACTCCAAATGGAGCCTCATTTTGGTCTCTTTTTACAAGCTATCCCTTTATAGGACTCCCCACCCTTATGGAGTTTCTTTAGGCCTAGGTTTGACTCCTTAAAACATAATTGACTATCGAGTTAACTTGTTCATTCAAGCTCGTTAAGAATATGTGAATGGGCATCTGCATTGGTTGTAGGTTATCTCTTTCTCGGACCATACAGAATAATATGAGAAAGGATCACTCTCTTTTCTATGTAATTGAGAAGAGTATTCTCAGGCATAGGTTTATCAATTTTCCGGACCTGGGGGACTAAATTTATGGAAAAGGAACACCCAGTATGAGCTCAGTTTTCTCTTTTTCGTGCTCTGGACCTAAACATGAAAAAGATTCCAAGTGTACTTTATGTCTTTTTCATGCTCGTTAAACACTAAAGAACAAAGCATCGATTTTATTGTTGTAAGCCCCATTTCTCATACTCAAATGGATCTTTCAGAGTGATCTTGCTTTCCTTCACACTCATAAAACTCAATCTATATGCTGCTCTTGAAGGAGTGTTGGGTAGGTGGTAATTTAACCTTTTTCAAACCTCCCTGACTAAGTACGAAAAAGGTTCACCTTTTCTTCCACGGAAGTTAAGAGAGTTCTTCTGTGGTATGTTTTATACTTTTCGGTCCTCAGGAGACTAAATTGGACGAAAAAGGACCCCCGTGGAGTCTTCTTTGGATTTTTCAAACTCTCTAAATGTGAAAACACCAGTTGAGCATGTACTAGTTCGGGCTCATAAAATCAAGGAATCAATGACACTATCAAGCATTATTCCCTCTTCTCTTCAAGCTTGTTAAAAATTGAAGAGAGATCCAAGTTGACTTTCTTGGACTCGTTCAAATTTAACAGGGAAGGTAACGAAGAAGTTTTCTTTTGGTTTTCAATTAATGGCAACATGTCATCCTTGAACATAGCACCCTCTGTTTTTTTTATACTCATGTCTCAATGTTCACTTTTAGTTCAGCTATTACTTCGAGTTTCTTACTCCTCCTCTTGTCAGTTCTACCTCGGGAATCTTGTCATGTCTCCTACACGACAAATAAGTCAAGTTGTTCTATCTATAAAGTTAAAAGTTTCCTTGGGTCATCTCTGTGTCGTTCTCACTGTTCAAGGATTTAACCCTGTGTCTGATCTATATCTTGATCCCATCATTGTCGTATCTGTTATCACTTGTATCTCCCTTCCTTTACCCAATTCCTAGTCACTCTTGTGATCCGTTGGAGGATCTATTGCCTTCCTTATTACAATATGGTTCCGTATCAACACTTCCTGACGACGAAGACATAGAGTTTTGGCGATCGTACTTTAGGATTCACTTTCATTATGGGTGAGCTCCTTTGCTTCAGTTGTTAATTATCACCTATTGATTGACAAACTCTTGAGTCTGTTCCATGTTCGACTTCAATAACGTCTATTCACATGGCTTGGATTGTATTGGTTCTTTGGGATTGTTTATGAAGACCTTAGTTTCCTATCTATGGACTAAGTTGCACAGTACTATGTTGTACCTATTTACACAGCTTCTAGATCTTTGAAGACTCATCATTATTGTATATTGTGACTTCGCTCCACCTTTGTAATGTACATGGTCTAGTACCCATACTATATGATGTACTCAAATATTGTAAAGGATCTAATGTTCCAGTATATTGAACATAGCATCCTTAGATATGACTTTGTATATGAGATTATTATGTATTTGTTTCAAGTACTACCTCTACTCCATTAGACTTCTGAGTTCTCCATAGATAATGATTATAATGTATTTCGGCCATTGCTTCCCTCTGACCTCACACATTAGGGGGCATCTATTATCAACCCAAATGGTACTTCTCCGTCCGAGTGCCAATACTTCATATGTTGGTACACAAAAGGACACTTTTGGATTGAAGGTTTCCTAAACACTATAGATGGGCATGACATGAGATGCATTCACTCTCCAACCAGCTTGCCATTTTACCTTTCTATGTGTGGATTGACATACACGACTATGTCCATTGAAACTTGTGTACATATGCGACTATCTTCTTTGACAACCCACGTACTGTACGCGACTATGCTCATTGCAACCCGTGTACAGATCTATACGCAGGTTTCCCTTAAAGCAACTCGTGTGTCATACATGGGTTTCCAATATCAACAGTCGTGTACACATCCATTCGACATTGAAAATAATAAAACATGATTAATGGAGATTTGTTGAGCCTTAATCATTAACCAACTCAACTGTCTGAATGTCCTCAACCTTCGAAACTGCTCTATTTCCCAAAGTATAAATAGAATCCTTGTGGAGGGCATTAATCAATCAATCTTGGAGAGAAAAGTTATGCTGGTGGTATATCTTTAGAAGTCTTTGGAGCAGCAGACCTCAGAGTCCTTTGGTTGCAGAGGAGTCCTTGTCTCGGGCATTGGGTTGTACACTTATCTCATTCACTATTGTTTAAAGAGAATTCTTCTTCCAACTTTGTGTTGAGTCTCTTTCATGTATCATGTTTGATGAATAATTTTTATTAAGCACTCTATATATTGTTCATCTAACATGTCATATATACATGTATTAGATTGTACTTGGAGAACTTTCTCTTTGCAAGTCAAGGAGGTGCATCCCTGGAATATTTGGAGAGAAGCAGAGTGGGAGAAGACAAAGCTTGGATCAACCGTCGATAATCAGGTGAGTCCAACATATCTTCCTATTTCCTTTTTGTACTTTGAAGTCGATTGTTTGCAAGTTTTAAAAGTAAGTTGGTAACCCCAGACCCTAGGTTACAAGGGTGTTTATTCCTGTACAACAACATTGACCAAGAAGCATTTAGTCCCAAACACCAAGGGATTATGCAATACAATGATTAAAGGAGGAAAATATTTTAGAGGAATTTTTAAACCATTAATACAAAATTAACTTCCTTCATTCTCAGGAGAAATGTTTGACTATTAAAGAAATAGGTTCATAATGTAGCACCTCGAAGCGTTAGTCATTGATACATTGGACCATAAAATTCTTTAGGATCCATTCATTGACCAATGTCACCTTTAGAGAGTGGAGAAGAATTTTATATGTCATTGGTCGTTTTAGGTGAATAATAATATGGGAGATTATCATAACGATAACGAAGACATAATGTATAGTTAGAGAAAAGTGGGGTGAGATTTTTTTTAACTTGGCATAGAAAGTTTTGTAAGCAAGCTTAATGTCATCGCCTTCTTTTTCCTTTGAAAAATATTAAAAAAAACTCTACTGTTTTGTTCCCAAAAACGACTCCAATAGCAAATGTTATGTGCCTCAATTTTGAATGTACAATTAACACACACAAGATAACCAAGATTTTATTAAATAAAAAACTATGATATTAAAAACTATTCATTTACTTTATTAATATCAAAACAATCTTTAAGGTAGAGCAATAGACTTAATTATTCCTTATGGAAGTTATCACTTCATAAGTCATACTTGTTATAATAAAATACTCAAATCCAACTACCAATCCACCCAAGACAATGATACTCATATGTATTTATACTTTCTCTTTCAAGTATTCATATGCCAACTACATTTATTATTACATTATTTCTTCTAAATTTCTGGTCCGCATATTTAGTACCCGCCAACTACCAAGTGGGTCTATTCACATTACATTCGTTATTCCCTTATATAGTTCAACATGTACCCCATATTATCCTCCATAGAAAATTACATAAAATCACAAAATATTTCTTAAATTGAAATTAGAACTACAAAAAGCTAAAACTAAGTAATATATGTACAATAAAGCTCCTAATAAACTAAGAAAATGAGTGACTCAATCATATAAATATGGAAAGGATATAATTTCTCTTTACACGAATCTATGCATTTCATAGAGTTTGAGAAAAGTGTAGAAGACTCACACATTCACATAAAGAAAAAAGGGACATGTGCAACATTGATATGATCCATCAACATAGTAAATTGGACACCACATTACACATCTAGAACCAAATTTACTAGATATATTCCTTGTTCAAACGAAGTGACCTCAAATTTTATTAAATTATCCTTGCTTAAGGTTGTTATTCAACAAAATAAGATCATTTTCAATTATATTATAAAATAAAAGAAGATATAATATCAACAATTCATGTCCCCAAGTGGGGTGCCATCGCAATAACTCCATGGACATGACAATGCTCATTCAATGCACAAGCCCTGCAACTTAGCGTTCCATTACGTTCAAGAGGGCATGGGAAATACATGATGGGAGTCTATGCATGTCTGGTACCTTCAACGTGGTACCTTAATATGCATGTGTGGTACCTTCAACGTGGGAAAGACTTGGACCAATGGCCTACTGAATCACTCCTTTAATTTCAAAGTCATGACAATACATATCTTCATTATGTCACGAGTAAAGGATGGGACAGATTGCTAGATCCCACTTATAGTGTTCTCGAGGAAATATGAGCATCATATTTGGTTCAATTAGAATATTAGTGCATTCATTTGGCCCTCTCTGCAACAGTTTTAGTGTAGCCGAATTCTTGGAATGTCATGATATATTTAAAGGAGGAGACCTCGTCGTGGACCGTAGGCTCTTTGATAGAGAGAGATCCAATCAAGAAGAAAAGGAATACTCTTTCGATGCTCATAACACAAGCAAAGACAATCAAGAGATAAATGATGAAGTACAAGATACTTTGGAAGAAAGGGTTGAGACAAAGATTCTCTCAACTAGAGAGAGGATGGAAGCGAGTAATGAAAGGCCACTTCCATGTTAGGATGAAGGGGAGTAATGAAAGGCGACTTCCATGTTAGGATGAAGGGGAAGGGGTGGGGATGCAAATTGAATCTCTAAGTCTGTAAATAGATATTGAGTTGCTTGAAAACACTCACCCATAGGAAGAGACTCGGAATCCATGGATTTGTTGAGGTATTTGGGAAAAGGAATGTGTGGCCCTTTGAGCTGCTTGAAAACACTCATCCATAGGAAGAGACCCAGAATCCATGGATTTGTTGAGGTATTTGGGAAGAGGAATATGTGCCCCCTTGCATAGACCAATTGAAATTAATCACTTTTCCTAGCTAGCAGGAAGGTCTCCAACTCGGTTACTCTGTTAATATTGGCCTTGAGAAGCCAAGAATCCCTCCCAAGGCCCCTCCTCCTCCCTAAGTTTGGGTCTACCCTTGGTATGAGGGAACTGACAACATGCATCTAGCGAAGGAGGACATTCAATTGATTTTCGATATGAGAAGTGATATAAGAGACTTCAAGTTTCGCACAAAGTAACAAGCACACATGCAACAAACTCTATTGGACATTTTCTCACAATGCCCAAATATGGAGGCCCATTCAATCGGTTCACCCATCATTATTTCTCGAGCATTGAAGCACGTAAGCGATCTTCCTAAAAACAAGATGATTCTTCTGCTTGTTAGAAGTCTAAGCAACATGTATATTTTTTTTTCTTTTTGTCTCTATGTTTCTTATGCTACCGGATTGGTTTATAGGATAATAGTGCCTAGATTTCCATTTTGGTTAAATATTGTCAAGCAAACCCTCATTCATTTTGTAAAAATTTAAGCCATATGAACAAAAAGTTTTTTTTAATAATAATTTAGATCTTGGCTAATCTGTTTTGGCAACCTATTCCCAAAAGAACTATAATTAATTATTACCATATATATTCTTCTTCTTTTATATATATATATAATATTCTCAATATTAAAAAAAAAATCAAATATTTATACCCTAATGTTCCCCAAAGCTTTTATATTTAAAAACGCCATAAAGGAAATAGTTGACTTAATTGATATTAAAGAAATAAGTAATTATTATATTAAAGAAAGTTACTTGTATTAAAGAAATAAATAATTTTATATTATTAAGTTATTTTTAGTTATATTGTAGATTGAGTTAATTTTTGTTATCTTATTCATTTAAGGTGTGAGTATTGTGAATAAGAGGATTTAGGTCTAATTTTCTTTAAAGTTGAGCTAGTTGTGAGAAGACATCCAAAATCAAACTAATTGAAGGTTGGTATGGCCTAAACCAATTCTAGGAGTGTAAAGATTGATTCTACCAATAGTTCATGGCATATAACTAAAAGAGTGTAAGAAATAAAAAATTATATACATAATAGCTCATCATTGATAAATGGATAACGGGTAGCTAAGCATAGATAACTCAGAGTTGAACCCATAAATAGAATAATAATAAAAAACAAACTATATTCCCTTTCATAACTATCTCTTAACCACAAGCTATATAAATGTACCAATCCTATAAATAACACAAGCGAAGAGGTGGCAATGTCCCCGACATTGTTAATAGCTCTTCCTAAATTATTTTATCTATAGGAAAAAGGAAACATGTTTAGATTCATTTTCCCCTAAATTTCTTCTCAACTCGCTTGTATAAATTGTAAGCAATTTAACTCATCCAATACTTGAAAACACTAAAAACACCTTGATACTTTACCTTGATTTACACAATACTACAAATGTCAAATACATAAATAATTTATGCATAACACAACTCATTTATTATTATTCAACCTCTTTTGAAGAATCAATTATGAGTTTTCATCATTTTTTATGAGATAATATAAAATATAATAATATATATTTCCATTTTAATTATTTTATATATATTTTATCTCTATGAATTATCTAAATACATTAAATAGTAAATATAATTTTTCAATGGTATAAAAATTAAATAAAGTATAAGTGATTTTTTTATATTAAAGTATAAGTGATTCATTTTTATATAAAGAATTAATTTACAAGTTAAAGTTGGTTTTGTTGTATTTATTAATGATGAAAGCATAATTTATAATTATTATCCTTATTGTTTTAATTTAAAAAAATGTAATTAACTATTGCCATGATTAAAACTTATAAATAAATAAAAATTTATTGTATAATAATTGTAATAAATTATAAGCTATTCATTTTTATATAAAGAGTTTTTCTAATAAATACATAAAAAATTATTGTATAACAATTATAATAAATTATAAGCCATTCATTTCTATATTAAGAGTTATTTTACAAGTCAAAGTTGATTTTGTTGTATTTATTGAAATTAATGATAAAAACATAATTGATAATTGTTATCTTACTTATTCTAATTTTAACAAATGTAATTAATTATTGCTATGATTGGTTTTATTTTAAACATTAAATTTGAAATTTGAAATGGTAGTTGCTTAACTTAAGGTTCATATGATTCATTTTTCAACTAAAACATTAGAAATGGTTAAAAAATAATTAAAGCTAAGCTATCATCCCATACTTTATGGGATTGAACTAGTTTTAAACCTAAATTCTTTTCTTGGAGAATCCATATATGCAACCATGATATAATGTTTAAAATGAGTTTATACTTATTTAATGTTATTATGTGAGAAACTAAACCTAAATCATTTTCTTAGAGAATCCATATATGCAATAATGATATAATGTTTAAAATGAGTTTATACTTATTTAATGTTATTATGTGAGAAACTAAACCTAAATCATTTTCTTAGAGAATCCATGTATGCAATAATGATATAATGTTTAAAATGAGTTTATACTTATTTAATGTTATTATGTGAGGTTCTCAATTGATGATTTCTTTTAATAAAAGGCACCATGCTGTAATGTCTTGTGTTAGTAATATAATGTTTAAAATGAGTTTATACTTATTTAATGTTATTATGTGAGGTTCTCAATTGATGATTTCTTTTAATAAAAGGCACCATGATGTAATGTCTTGTGTTATTGTTAACTAGTTGTGCTAAAATATATTTATTGAAACAAAAATCTAAAGAAAATTGCTCTATGCAACTAGGATCATTAATGTTTTGTGTTATTGTTAACTAGTTGTGCTAAAATATATTTATTGTAACAAAATTCTAAAAAAAATTGATCTATGAACTAGGATCATAAATGTCTTGTGTTATTGTTAGCTAGTTGCGCTAAAATATATTTATTGTAACAAAATTCTAAAGAAAATTGATCTATGCAACTAGGATCATAAATGTCTTGTGTTATTGTTAACTAGTTGTGCTAAAATATATTTATTGTAACAAAATTCTAAAGAAAATTAATCTATGCAACTAGGATCATAAACTTTATAAACAATAGACATTGATTCAAGGATTTTGCCAATGACATCCTTAATCATCTAGGATCTTAAACTTGATAAACAAGAGACATTGATTCAAAAAGGCTTTTGCCAATAACATCCTCAATCATTATATTTGTGTTGCTTTCCTTCTTTATTTCCATACTCACATGTAAGGAAATCTTCTCCATACAACAAATTATAATGAAAAATTAACATATATCCATGGCCTAAAAGTCTGCAAAAAAATCTAAAAAAGATTTTTGATAATAAAAAAATAAATACAACAATAAAAATTACACTTAAAAAAAATAGAAACAATGAAAATTGTTTTTTGAGCAGCAATAAAGTTTGGAAGCTATACTTAGAACAATGCATACACCACATGTTCAAATGCTTGAGGTACGTGTTTATTTCTTGGCTTATATTCTTATGGTTTTACCAATAGTTAATTATATTGATTAGAAGAATGGGAGATGTGGACTTTTCAGAAGAATATCAGCAAGGATTTGAGGCCCAGCTTGTTTATTTTGCAAGTAGGATTTAACAGAGTCCTAAACAATAAATCCAACTGCAATGACTTGTATTGAAGCTAGAGTAAGCAATTGTGAGGAATTAATATAATGCATAGATTATCTGAGACAACCTTCAACAACCAAGTGTTGCATGCAACCTCTTATTTCACATCTACTTGCTGATTATTTAAATTTACATAACTGATTTCCTTTGATTTAAGTAATCGGTGTTGTCCTAAATAGGGGAGACAGACAGAGGGAGTCCTTTTGAAAAAAAAACTTCCCTTGATAAGGAAGACTTATTGAGTAGATGGACTTCCCTTGATAAGGAAGACTTATTGAGTAGATGGAATCGATGGAAGACGATGAGAATGGAAATCATCCCGTAAGAGAATCTATGGATAAAAAGGTAAGGATACTCTAAATTATAACCTATGGATAAAAAGGTAAGGATACTCTAAATTAAAAAATTTAGAGTTTGTTCAATTTTTTAATTTAGAAAGAAAAGAGCTCTCAAGTAGGGTTTAGTACAAAACAAAAAAAAGGGATTTTAATCAAAATCATCTGGGATTGATTTTAATCAAATTATAACATATGGATAAAAAGGTAAGGATACTCTAAATTAAAAAATTTAGAGTTTGTTCAATTTTTTAATTTAGAAAGAAAAGAGCTCTCAAGCAGGGTTTAGTACAAAACAAACAAAATGGATTTTAATCAAAATCATCTAGGATTGATTCTAATCAAAATCATCTGGGATTGATTCTACCATTAATGAAGAGTGTGCATAAATAGAACTGTTTTCAACATGAGGATTTATAGGATTTTTTTGGTACACTAATAGGTGACATCTACAACAGGAGAGAGGAAACATTTTAATAAGCAGGCCGTGGACCAAAGGTATGCCTTGGCCGCAACTCACTTGGAATGCAATTTTCAAGTGGAATGAAATTTTCTCTTGTATTCTAAATCATGATTTTACTGAACATGTTGAGGTCACCCTACATAGCATCATCAACAACACTTGAAAAAAACAAGTTTATTTTAAGAATCATTAAAACAATGTCAAAATTTAATGAATCAACAAAACTCTGAATATGAGATTTATCTTGTTCTTCAACTCAGCGTCCTAGCCATTGAAATCATTAGCCTAAGAAGAATGATCAGGTGACATCCTATCATCCACGGTAACACTAAGAAATGTCATCCATAGTAACACCAATTTATTTGGAGGAAGGAAAGAGAAGAAATCCACCACGCTTAGGTTCTCTATGGCTCATCAAATTTTATTCACTGTGCATCACTTCAAACTTGACTAACATATAGATACCATGGATTCTATCAACCCCCAAGTGTCTATCATCAGTTTATTTCTGAGAGGAGAAATCCACCAAGCCATTCTTCATTTCAATTTTAGGTTCTCTATGGCTCATCAATTTTTCTTCATTGTCCATCGCTTCAAACTTCAAACTTGTATCACATAAAGATACCGTGGAGTCTATCAACCCTCCAAGCATCTATCATCAGTTTTTTACAGCACTTCTACTTCAGAAACGTATCCATAAGGTTTTTGTAACTTATGTTCTCAACAATACTCAACCATAGTGCTTCCGTTCAACCCAACATATTGGAAAACCCCTCCTAATTCTCCACTATTTCAAGGATCAATCAATCAAACACAAAAGATAATCATTGAAACCCTACTGCTTTCTTTTAACCCAACATATTAGAAAACCCCTCCTAATTCCCCACTATTTCAAGGATCAATCAATCAAACACAAAACATAATCCATATGTCAATGGGCAAAGATATCACAATAAAACAAATCAATGGAGAATGATCTCACCATAAAATTTGAAAATGCCAATTAAACATCACACAGATAAGTCCATATTTACAATAAGCTTCCGACACTTGGTATGAGGTTGATCCTATCCAACTCTAGTGTCCCATAAAAAAATATCCATTTTATTTATTGCTCATCTATTTCATTAACCTAAGACAAGGGATGGCATGTTTCCTAAACTAGCAAAACAATAGTGAGTTTTAAAAAATTAAATATATTTTTAATTCAAAGGCAAATTTATACATATATTTTTGTTTAAGGAAATGTTTGTAAGAGTAAGAGTGAATACAAATAAAATAAAAACAAACTTGGATGCCATAAATTCCATTGGTATAGGTCCTCTTCTATTGAGATAAGAGTAAATATAGGTCCTCTTTTATTGATATAATTATGTCGTAAGGCGTTTCAACAAGTGGGAGTCGACTCCCCGAATTTATTGTTTTTTTTTCAGCAGTATGACTCTTTTGTCCGACAATTGGGGTAATCTTCCCCATTGATCTTCATCTACTGCTTGGCATTTCTGTCAACCTCCCTTAAATGCACATCAATGCGGCCTGGCATTTCTGTCAACCTCCCTTAAATGCACATCAATGCGGCCTGGCATTTCTCTCAACCTCCCTAAAATTCACATCAATCAATCCATGCCCTGCTAACACTCCTAAACGGTGATGCCTACCTCCATCAGAACTGCCTGCGTCCATCAGAACTCAGGAACTCTGCTAATGCTTGCCTCCATTAGAACTCAGGAACTCTGTGGAGTCAGAACTTAGGAACTCTGTGGAGAACTCAGGAACTTTTCACTGTGATGCCTGCCTCCACCAGAACTCAGGAACTCTGCGCTACATAAATCATTCAACCCCATACTAATGTTCTCGGGAATGAGTTGCTAGAAACATGATAGAAAGGCAGTCCCTTTGCCTCTTAGGGCAAGGTTTAGGAAGAGCTAGTAACTCCATGATTCCAGGTTTTGAATATCTCTATATCTTTCTTTTTCCCTTTAGCATTTAGTTTTCCCACATGAATTTACATTTTGTTGATTCAATATTTGAAACTTCAAAGCTTATGAATATCCCATACTGTTTAGCATGCATATGACTCATGGTAAATTTCTTTAACAGATATACTTCAAACCTATAAATTTGTTAAAAATACATAGATGTAAATAGTTACTATGTTCGTGGAGAATGAAGGATAACAAACCCAATGCAAAATCATAAATCATAAATAACGCCACTACAAATTCTGAGTGAATTGATGTAACTACACAAAATTGATGAGAAAACTGCAAATCGCCTCAGAGAAATCATGTCCATGGTGTGCTAAGCTCTGCAAAATGATGGAATAGCCTACCTGAATTGAAATTGATGTAACTACACAAAATTGATGAGAAAACTACAAATCACCTGAAAGAAAGTGTATTCATGGTGTGCTAAGCTCTGCAAAATCATGGAATAGCCTACTTGATTTGAAATTGATGTAACTACACAAAATTGATGAGAAAATTAGAAATCGCCTCAAAGAAAGTGTGTTCATGGTGTGCTAAGCTCTGCAAAATGAGGGAATAGCCTACCTAGACTCCATGGAACAGCCTACGGCAGCCTACATAATGACAATGAATAACGTTACCATTTTTTCCCTGTGGGCACTCGTGGCAGAGATCCCTTGCCAGGACTGGGGTCTCCAGACCCATTTCTATGTGTCACAAAATTTCGTTATTGGTTATGTAGTTGCTCTAATTTGTGATGGGAAGTATCAGGAGAAATGAGACAATCCTAGAAACAATATTGAAGATCGTTCCCGGGTCCCATGGAAACAATGAAGACAGTTCTTGGCTCCCGAGAACATACCGTTGTAACATGTGGTCCCTCCCACTTATGTCATCTGTGATCAGAGCCTCAACTATTGGATGAAAACAAACTCTCAACCCGAAGTGTAGGCCAAGCAGTGACGCGAATAATTGCTTACCTTATCGTAGAGAATAAGAGTTCACCTTCATAGCGGCTCCCTAGCGGCTCCCACAAAGATAGTTCCAACAATCAATCTGGAAACGCAAGCTATGGTAACCCTGATCACCTGACACATAGGTGATGTGACTAAGAGAAGTTTATTTTTTTTTCTCAAAAGCTTTATGCACATTTAACTATCCAAACTCGTATCACGTGATTTGAGAGATGTTATCATGACACATTTGGTGATGAATAGACGGGTGGAATTTACATATGTCCAAACCGTTCATACACTTTCCTAAGAGTTAAATTGGAAAGTTGTAACATGAGCGAAAATATGAATCTGAACCTGTACTCAAGCCCAACAGTATTTAGCTGGAGAATCTACATGTCGATGGAGAGCATTTCGATTGATCTCTCTCTTTCATAGTGAGTGTACATGGCCAATGAATCTAATTACGCTGTAACAATGACATGTTTTATCCCTGGCCAGGTATTCATTTCTCTCCCATAAAAGTTATGACAGTTATCAGCACTTTGCATCATGAATTTCTTTGAAATATTTGCAAAATTTGATCGAGTTATTTGTGTTGATATGTACATGGAATCGTAGTTGTAAATGTATACTCAAGGTTCCCATAGCAATAAAGAAGTTGATATTGTATTTCTTGTAAGTTTTGTAGTATAAAGGGTCTTCGATCATGAACTATATGGTTACAAATGTAAAAAGGAAGAATTCCAATGTTTAGTCAGGTTTGTCTCATGAGTATTGTTTATGTTTGAAGATAGCTGCTTTAAAAGCATTGTGATATCTTGACCCTGACATAAAATACGTTATTATTATGTGAATAAAGGGTTTTGGTTGGAACTGATTTATAGTTGACATAAAATACCTTGTTATGTGAATAAAGAGTTTTGGCAGCTGATTTATAGAACTTGGTACTTGTAGATTCATTGCTAATGGATGGATTTAAGAAATTATGTGAATAAAGAGATTTGGAAACTAATTTATTTATATAAGGCGGTACTTGCAGATTCAGAAATACATTTAAGTAAAAAGAACATTCATAGATTTAAGGTGAAAATAAAGAAATAGATTTAACTAACAAGAAGATTCTCTTATTTATTTGTCAATGCAAGAGTTTGATGGTCAAATGGTATCTATGCTCTCATGGTGGCACATGCTGTCAACAGTCCCAACAAATTAACAAAGCACATACATCCAAACGGGAATGAATAGCTATGCTCTCATGGTGGCACACGTTGTGTGTCAACAACCCCAAGAACATAACAGAGCATAGAAATCCAACAAGACTTCCTCATACAACTCCCTTGCCACTATCCCCACAATCGTCACTTACTTTATACACAAAATTCCACCAATACCTTGGCTATGGCTAAATATGAAAACACCTAGAGGCAGCGCGCCGCTCCATTCATTGATTAAAACAATCAAGAGCACATGAATATATAGGATTACATTCAATTTAGGAATTTATAACAAACTACTAGAAAATAGGATCTAAATAAACACTAGATCAAAACCTACGTATCTAATAAGATCTTCATTATTTCTAAGTCTCCCTGAAGCTGAATGGATATTGTGGATGGACCAAGATGTTGTGATCATAGACATGGAATTTGAGCACCCATTGAAGAAATATAAAGATTTCAATTTTCTCATCCGTGGATACGAGAAAAACGTTTATGAGAAGAGAAGCTGGTTGGGTATTAATGTGGGTATTAATGCAGATGTTTTTCTTATCAGAAACTATGAATGGTTCATGGATTTCATGGAGAGGTGGTATATCATGGGGCCTCAGAATCCCCAATATGAATCCTTTGCAAATATTTTATCTGATGAGCTTCCTGATAGAGCTGTCACTGAATCAGATGACTAGTCCGCTCTTGTTTATGTTATGATCAAAGAGAAGGTGAAATGGGGAGGTAAGATTTATATAGAGAATGAGTATTCTTTTCAGGGATTTTGGTTGGACTTTGTTGGGATTTTTGAGAATATCAGTAAGAGATACGGCGCCATTGAAGCCGAACATATAGAGCTAAGGCACATATATGCTGAGAAGTGCATTGAAGCGAGAGCGTTATTTGAAGGAGATTAGGGCTGGGCTTCTTGAAAGGAGACCATTTATTACTCACTTTCTTGGTTGTCAACCCTGTAGTGGGAACCATAACCCCAATTACAAGGCTGAAGATTGTTGGAATGGCATGATGAGATCTCTGGATTTTGTAGATGATCAGGTGCTCAGGGTTTATGGATTTCGAAGACATCAGCTTCAGTCTTTGATTGTTAGTCCGATTGATTTCGATTCATAGTTTGATTCATTTAGATTCATGGATTTTATGTTTATAGAAATCCATGGCTTCTATAGATTTGTTTAGATTTGAGCGACTAATTAGCCTACATAGCTACATAATTGTAAGAATTATATTATCGCTTTGTAAAAAACAAACTCGTTGTTCCATACCATTTCATCTCATCTATTTTCGTTGATCTTTGATATTTATATGGAAAGGAGTTTGAAATTATATGTGGTGTTTAATGTATTGGTGTAAGGTTCAATAGTTTTCATATGTCATATGAATCTTAAGTTTAGGTATTTTTTAATTTTCGTAAGATTGCTTTTATGATATATTATTTACTTTTAAAATTTGCATAATATTGCTTTATGATATATTATTCACTTTCTAAATTTCCATACTCATGTTGTATAGTGTGTTATTAACATTTTATATTTTTTTAATATGTGTAATATATTATATATATTAAAGATTAATAATTTATATCTGTAAATATTTATTGATGGGCAATTTTGTGATTGAAATATGTTATTTTAGTGTGTAAATGTATTTTACAGTTCATTTTAAAATTATAAATTTGTGGTTCTACACTTCAAATTGTCTTTCTTATTGTATATTTCCACATCTCCTTGCTTAGCTTGCAACACCGCGTTCTTTTATTGCATGTCTAGGTACAATTGCTAGTATAAATCTAGACCAAAAAGTTAAGAGGAATTTAAATTTAAACTCAGAATTCACTAATAGTCTAATAATAAACACACAGACAGGTCACATTTCTCAGTGTCTGCTTTGTTTCCAACTCTGTTTGCCTCTTTACACAGTTAATAAACTATTCCTACCAAAACAGACCCTCGCAAAGTGCCTCCCGCGAACAAACGGCCTCAATAGCTCAAGATTTAACCGAAAAATAGCCTAGTCAGAACAGTAAGTCTCTCTACCCTTCCCTAGTCCGAACAGGATGGAGTGAAGTAGCTTATAAGTCTGTATGTAGACACTAGTCCTAACACATTCAACAAACTGTCATTGTGAAAATTCATAGCTCTAAAAAGGTTAATAAAGAAATACTATAAATAAGAAGGTTACGAAAGAAGATGCCTAAACGAAAAACCTAAAGTGTATGGGTTTGGATCGCTTCACTCACCTGGTATCCTCTCATCTTAAGATATTGGTTCTGCCTACAAGAATCCCAACAACCTTGCAATCACGCTACCTCCATCCTCCATCAATAGGGGTATGGTACCGAGGCCCCATATGTCTTTTGTGGCATGCATCGTATGAAAAACAATAAGAACTCTGGCATTGGGCTGTCTTTTCGGTTGGATGGAAGAACATATTTAACTCAATCCAGCCATATGCACCCAAATCCATTCCGCTGCAAATTCCATTGAAGAAACGCCAAAATTTTAAATTTCTAATGTCGTAGTCCACATATCAAAGCGGATACAAGCATCAAAATGACAGCATATACACATACCCCGTCCTCGTCACTTGTTCCTCCAAATCTTCGGCATAAAAAAATGGAAAAGAACGCCAAAACCCTCTCATTTGAAAAGACGTTGCATTTGTTCACAAAATAGACTCTAAAACTTCGATTTCTCATAACAAAATGCAAACGCCAAGCGAAAGAAAAAACCCAGCTGATCAAATCTCTTTCGTTTCATTTTCGCTCAGAAATAAGTAGGTAGCATCAGGGTTGGAATTTCAAATGACGGACACCCGTCAAAATTGCCGGTAACAATCAAAATCTGAAATGTTTTTTTTATTCTAAGCCATATTTTGACGGTTTTGGTAAAATTTTAGCTGTATTTGATGGGTAAAATGACCCATGACGGGCATTTACCCGTCAAATTCCATCCCTGGTAGCATCATCCATTCACTGTCTCGTCAATAACACCTGTTAAAAGTACCAACAGCTATAAGTCAAACTTGGCGTTAAATGCAGAGTAACAGATAGAAACTCATCCCCAACACATGTTAAAACCACCAACAACTAGAAGTCAAACTTGGCGTTAAATTCAAGATAAAAAATAGGAACTCATCCCCGGCTCCTAGGCGTCTCGGTGTTCCCCTGGGCCCTAACTCTTGCTCAAAAAAAGGGAAGCAAACAGTGGTAAATACGAAATTGTATTTCCAAACTGCTTGATCGCGAGTCGCGACAATTAGGTTTTGAAAACAATAATAACATATTAATCGCTTTCATGCATCTTTGTGAAGGCACGTGACAGCAATGTGGCGTCCTGGATTACGGTGGCATCCTGGACTGCAGTGACGGCAAAATTTAAGACTATTGACACGACATAAGGCTGATATAATCAATTTATCAATGCAGATCATTTAATTCTTAATTACATTAGCGCGCCGCCTAAGCCTGGGAGGGGCTCCCGAGGCGTGAGGTCAGCTTAATCCGATCAATACCTAGTCAATAAAATAGCAAAACTGAAAAACAAATAAATAAGATAAATACTTTAACATTATAAACACTAAAGTATATAATCAAAAATTACAAAAAAAACTAATATAAATGTACCCCATCAAAAACAAAATAATAATCATAATCATAATATAATCAATTTTCATTTAAATCGGAACATTACACCATATTGCACAAAGACTAACACTTAACTGCTATACTGCACCAATGCCATCATAGCTCTGTGTAACAATTGAACTACCACATATTCCACAAAGAACACTAGAACTTCTCACATGTACTTTGAGGGCACAACTCTGTTATCATGGGTTCCAGCTTTCTAGTGCCTTATCCTCTTTAATCTATTTCCATACCTAATTATTTGTGGATTGATTTGGTCGTCCATCATAACTAGAACTCTTTATTCTGTTGGGCAGCCTTATAAAACAACACTCAGAGATGTGGAGGTTACATTTATTGACCAACCACCATTTTGAAGGCTTATTTAAAGGGATTGATGAACGTGATTTCTTTGACAATAAAGTACTGGGATTTTAGGGTGCTCACAAAGAGATGAGAGACGCAGCTATCAGATAATAGCTTAGAAATGAATATATTGGGAAAATTGATTTTAGGGTGCTTGGGGATAGATAGCAGAGATAATATGCCTTCAATTGGAGCTTTAGCCATGGCTCGAGTGGACTATGCCATTGTTCAGACTCCATTCATTAACCAGCCTCACCTTAATTGGAGAGAATGGCGTTTGTGTTTGCCCTTCCCCTTCCAGTTGAATGATAATATAAGCGACAATGACGAAGAAATGGAGTACAGTACTCAGAGCAAACCAATGGAGGATTATTTTTACTGCTCGAAAGTATTTACAAATGTCGGGATGAGATCTGACTCTAATTAGTTTGTCATGTACTGTAGTGATAGAATACCTTTTCTATATTGCATGCAATAGACTCAACTTTCAACAAATTCTTAAATATAATGTGTATGGGCGCGCATCATTCTTTTTACGAAAAATCATTTTGCTATATCTTTGACTATCGTGTGTCGTGTTCAGCAAGATAATCATTCTGATTGATCACCACGTGAATGGTTTTGACATAGCGCTTAAGGCATTAAATATTAATGAAAATGGCATTTGATACGGCACTTTCTTATGTCCAAGAGAGATAGTTTCATGCAAGATTAAGTAGCCAGAAAAAAACACACAATCAATCAACCTGAAAAACACAAACAAATAATCAAGCACAAAGACATCTAACCATTGCCCAACCAATAGACATCCCCTTATATGGTGAAAAGGAAGTTGAAATAGTTTGTTATTTTTGGGTCAAGCCCGAGGTTTATTGAACTAGGTTTTAGCTATAGCGTAGTTTAAACCAGGGATGATTTTATAGCGTAGTTTAAACCGGTGATGATTTTAAGAGTTTTCCATTGTTTTGATGGGATTGGCATAAGAAATTCTTAAAATTTCTATACAAAAATTAATTAATTGTGTTAGGGTTTTTAGGGTGTTGAATTTATTTATAAGTTTAAAATCCAGATTAAAAAAAATTTGCTAATTCCAACCAAAATCTAATAAAAATGTTAAATCATTGCTTTGTTAGACTTCTTGTTCTCTACTTATTGAGATAGTTTTTCATGTGTCTAAAAGAAGATGTGAAATAATGTGGCTACAAGCCATAAACATTTCCCCTAGTGCCACACCCTTGTGGAGGGCAAGTGATATTCAGCCTACTGGAGACCATTTAATGCGGTAGCAACAGGCTTGATGTCTGTTAAATTTTAAGCAAGTTCAGATCTAATGGGCATCAAGCCTTCTCCCACCGCATTAAATGGCCTACAAGTGATTGAATATTACACCTCATTGTGGAGACGTTGCTACTACAATGGATTTGTTGTACCATGGCAACTATGTCTAGTACACATCCCCCTGAGTATCACCCATAGTTTGGATTTAGTAGTTTAATGGAGTTGTAATTTCTATTCCAACTTATATATACTAACACAACCATTTAACTTGTACTTGTTATGAACAAATTATTTGTTACTTATTCTTCATGCTTAGTTGTAATAAACCATTATCTATACCTTAGCTACAATTTATCCATGCAGCAATATTCTGTTTTTTTTTACAATTGTTTATTTGAACTTGAAACAACCCCTATAAAATCATCATTCTACAAACTTTTTACATAAAGATGGTTTTTGGATAGAGGAAAATGAATTGTGAGATAACATAAGATTAAAGGATTTCCATGGGGTGACATAAAGGAGAAGGAAGGAAGCATTAGAGTCTATCCCCCTAATGACAACGAGTAACCCACATATTGTTTTATGCTAATAACCTTCAAGAAATAATGATAATCTATAACCCACATGTTGTTTTATGCCAAAGCTTCCATTATGACTTAGATTTCGAGAGACAAATAATGCATAATTAAAATGTCATTCTTATTCAAATTAAATAACATTCATAATTAATTATTTTGGAGTGGTTGTTATTCACTAAAACAACAAAAACATTGCTACTTAAAAATGTTCTAATCATTGTTTGAAATAATATAAAATGACATAAGAGGGTAGACTAATCTTAACTTGGATCTATCATGTACCAAGAGTAGAATACTACTTTAAATAATATAAAATAGCATACACATGTAGATCCATCTTAACTTTCCTCTATTATGGGCAAGAAGGATCAAATCTCTAGAGGTGCAGAAATTTTTTAGGTTACCAAAACTTAGGAAAAGCTTTTACTCCTTAAGGGATTTACTGCTTCTAGAGATGTCATAGATCCATAGTTAAGATGGATCTAAACAGAAGGAGTTTAGTAAAGTTTCAATATGATTATCAATATTTTTCTTGGAATAAGTTATTCTTGTAGTAAAAAAATTATAATTATAATTACAAATTAAAAATATATTTATGGGACATTTTAAACACAACCAAGCATACTATTTTTAGGGTGTTTTATCTATATTATCAAAATTGAGCAATTCCTATATAGAAGAAAATATGACTTCATATTCCTAAAATTCTAAACACAAAAAGAAAATTTGCAAGATTTTGGCTTCCACCTTATTGTGACCAATTCATGTGTTTTTTTAAGTTTACCTTTCAAATTAACATAAATAGAAATCAATTATTTTGATTTAATTTGAAAAAAATATTTTGACAAATTTCCAAGTTTAACAAAAATTACATAACCAAATATCAATTATAATAAAATAAAAAGTTTACCTTTATTCATTTTCACCGTACTAAAACTATTTTGTTAATGCAAAATCATCTCATGCCTTTGTCAATATTGCTATGATGACATCATAAAATTAACAAGTCATCATGCACCTATGATGACATCATAGCACCCTGCAACACTATTCGTACTACGATGGTACAAATATACCATTATCGACCTTCTACATGGGCCTCCCATGTGACGCCTTTAATTGGTTTCCATGCTATATATACTCCCCGATCATCTTGTGCATCAATCCATTCAAAACCCAAAGAACACACGTATGTCGGTTAAAGAGATCTCTTGTGGCCTTTGATAAACATATTTGAACCAAGAAGTAGGGAACATAAATCTGAAGCCATCAGATAGAAAATAAGTAGATCTTAGTTATATAAGTTAGGAATCGACACATAAGAACTTGATCATGCCACATAAAATACATTGTATCTAACAAGTGGACATAAATATAACTTCCAATGGATAATCTCGATTTGGACTTTAGTGGCAGTGTGATCTTTTGACTATCATTCAATCTACATTCCTTCTAGGGAAACTGGTGTCAAAATTAACCTAAGTTCCCTACATTGCCAGTCATGACAAGCCGACTTCAATTAACATGACTCTATCCAAGAATGCAGCATGATATAGATATGGAGCTTTCTCCATCATTAAAGTTGGACTGAAATGTTACAAATTCATCACAATCACATAGAAAACCATGGGTTTCTTTATGAAATTTTATTTATTTTTTGTTAAGCTTTTTTTAAAATTTGTGGTAGTGGTTTTTGGTGTAAGAAATTATGACCCAGAGACAACTAACTTGGGTTGTTTTGGCTAAAAAGACCCATAGCTTAACTGAATGAGCTAGTAAAAATTGATTGAAATCTGAAGGGCCTTTGATCTGGATGAATGGTAGATTATGAGAAAGAAACGTATAGGACAATAAAAGAAAAGTGATGGTGGAGGTTAAAGAGAGATAGATGCTTTAATATGACTTCAATTCAAGCTTTAGTCATGGCTGGAGTGGACTCTGCTATTGTTCAGCCTCCATTGAGTGACCATCCTCACCTTTGGACTCTGGAGAAGATTTTCAAATGGCTTTGGTCTTTGGGTGAATAAAAGCCATCTTTATCTTGATTATTGATTCCCTCCATCCAACGGGCAAGGAGAAGAGTCAACTGTTGACTCTTGACTCTACTCCTTGCCAATTGGATAGAGAATCAACAATCTAGTTAAGCTCAGGTATTCACAATATAATCGATGATGAAAAAATGAATTACAGTAAGAGCAAAGCAACAGACGGAGCAAGATTTTTGCGAATGGTCGAAAGTATTTAAAAATGCCCCCACTATATCACATTCTTGGTTTGTTATGTCTATTCATAACATACGTATTTCTATGCATGCAATAGACTAAGATTTCAGGAGATGCCTGAATAAGTCATGCATAGTTATAATTCTCTTCAGAAAAAAATAAAAAAATCATTTGACAATTCTTTTAAATAAGTCGTGCATGGCCATATTTGACAATTATTGTCTATAGAAATTCTCTATATTGTTTAAATCGTTGATTAAATATAAATGGTGTAATCAAATCGTCCCGTTGTTGAAATTCGAAGTCATTGGATGCCATAAAATCCATCGGTATAGGTCATCTTCTATTGAGATAAGAGTAAATATAGGTCCTATTTTACGAATATAATATAAATCTAGACCAAAATGTTAAGAGGAATTTAAAATTAAACTCAAAATTCCCTAATAGTTTAATAATAAACACAAACATGTCACATTTCTCAGTGTCTACTTTGTCTCTAGCTCTATTTGCCTCTTTACATAGGAAATAAAATATCCCTACCAAAACATACCTTGGCAAAGTGCATCCAGGGAAAAATGGCCCCAATAGCTCAAGATTTAACCGGAAAAAAACATAGTCGAAACATTAAGTCTCTCTACCCTTCCCTAGTCCAAACAGGATGGCTTGAAGTAGCTTATAAGTCTGTCTGTAGACACTAGTCCGAACACATTCAAAAAACTGTCATTGTGAAAATGCATAGCTCTAAAAGGGTTAATAAAGAGAGACTATAAATAAGAAGGTTAGGAAAGAATATGCCTAAACGAAAACCTAAAGTGTGTGGGTCTGGATCGCTTCACTCACCTGGTATCCTCTCATCTTAAGACATTGGTTCTTCCTGCGAGAATCCCAGTAACCTTGGAATCATGCTACCTCCATCCTCCATCAACAGGGGTATGGTACCGAGGCCCCATATGTCTTTTGTGGCATGCATCGTATGAAAAACAATGAATTTATAATGCACAGTCCACATATCGAAGCCGATACAAGCATGAAAATGACAGAATATACACATACCCAGTCTTTGTCACTTGTCCCTCCAAATATCCGTCATAAAAAAATGGAAAAGAACGCCAAAACCCTCTCATTTGAGAAGATGTTGCATTTGTTCACAAAATAGACTCTAAAACTTCGATTTCTCATAACAAAATGCAAACGCAAAGAAGAAGAACAAACCCAGCTGATCAAATCTCTTTCGTTTCATTTTTCATTTAGAAATAAGTAGGTAGCATCATTCATTCACTGCCTCGTTAGTAACACGTAACACCTATTAAAACCACCAACAGCTATAAGTCAAACTCGTTGTTAAATGTAGAGTAAGAGATATAAAATCATCCCCAACACCTGTTAAAACCACCAACATCGAGAAGTCAAACTTGACATTAAATGCAGAGGAACAGATAGAAACTCATCCCCGGCTCATGGGCGTCTCCATGTCCCCCTAACTCTTGGTCGTAAAAAAGGGAAGCAAACAGTGGTAAATACAAAATTGTATTTCCAAACTGCTTGACCACGGCAATTAGGTTTTGAAAACAATAATAACATATTAATAGTTGCATGCATCTTTGTGAAGGCACATGATATCAATGTGGCGTCTTGGATTGCGGTGGCATCCTAGACTGCAGTGACGACAAAAGTTAAGACTATTGACACTACATAAGGATGATATAATCAAGTTATCACTACAGATAATTTAATTCTTAAATACATCAGCGCACTGCCTAAGCATGGGAGGGGTTCCTGAGGCGAGGTCAGCTTAATCTAATCAATACCTAGTCAACAAAATAGCAAAAAAAAAACAAATAAATAATATAATTACTTTAACATTATAAACACTAAGTATATAATCAAAAATTACAACAAAAAAAATAATAATACAGCTTCACCAAATATAAATCTAAATATAAATGTACCCGATAGAGAACTTAATAATAAATAATAATAAATAAGAAGAAGAACACTGGAACTTTTTACATGTACTTCGATAGCACAACTCAGAGATGTAGAGGTTACATTTATTGACCAACCAGGATTTTGAAGGCGTATTTAAATGGACGAAGGAACGAGATTTCTTTGACAGTGGAGTACTGGGATTTTAGGGTGCTTACAAAGAGCTGAGAGATGTAGCTATTAGATAATAGCTTAGAAATGAATATATTGGGAAAATTGATTTTAGGGTGCTTTGGGATAGATAGCAGAGATAATGTGCTTTCAATTGAAGCTTTAGCCATGGCTGGAGTGGACTATGCCATTGTTCAGGCTCCATTCATTAACCAGCCTCACCTTAATTGGAGAGAATGGTGTTTGCGTTTGCCCTTCTCCTTCCGGTTGAATGATAATATAAGTGACGATGATGAAGAAACGGAGTACAGTACTCAGAGCAAAGCGACGGAGGATTATTTTTACTGCTCGGAAGTATTTACAAATGCCGGGTCGAAATCTCACTCTAATTAGTTTGTTATGTACTATAGTAATAGAATACCATTTCTATGCATGCAATAGACTCAACTTTCCACAAATTCTTAAATATTATAATGTGCATGGGCGCACATTATTCTTTTTACGAAAAATCATTTTCCTATATCTTTGACTATTGTGTGTTGTGTTCAGCATGCTAATCATTTTGATTTATCACCACCTGAATGGCTTTGACATAGTGCTTAAGCCATTAAATATTAATGAAGATGGCGTTTGATACGGCACTTTCTTATTTGTAGAATTAATGTAGATGAAATTTTGAAATCATAATCTATAGGCATTTCAATATAATGGTGCACTGAACTCATTGTTGATATCATAATCTGTAAAGAACTGATGGCCCATGAATAACAACTTTTTCATTGAAATCTTACCTTCTCGAGCACTGAGCACAGAGTTTAAGCAATCACAATGAAGGTTCTTACTCTGCGATTTCAACTCGCTCCTCATTTAATGCGTTCAAAATAATGACAAGAAAGCTATTCTATATTTGTTATGTGAAGTATGGATATTTATTATATGGACTCCATGATGCACTTAAGCACTGCAGCCAAATGTTGATATAAACAAATGTCCAAGAGAGATAGTGTCATGCAGGATTAAGTAGCCAGAAAAAAACACACATTCAATAATCAAGCACAAAGACATCTAAGCAATTCCCAACCAATCGACATCCCCTTATATGGTGAAAAGGAAGTTGAAATAGTTTGTTATTTTTGGGTCAAGCCCTGGGTTTAGTGAACCAGGTTTTAGTTATAGTGTAGTTTAAATCGGTGATTATTTTATAGCGTAGTTTAAACCAGTGATGATTTTATAGTGTAGTTTAAACTAGTGATGATTTTAAGAGTTTTCCATTGTTTTGATGGGATTGGCATAAGAATTTCTTAAAATTTTTATAAAAAAGTGAATTATGTTATGGGTTTTTACAGTTTTGAATTTATTTATAAGTTCAAAATTCAGGTTAAAATAAAAAATTGCTAATTCTAACCAAAATCTAATAAAAAATTTAAATCATTTAAATCTAAAAACCGGGTGTGATAAATTAGGAATCGACACACATAAGAACTTGATCATGCCACATTAAATACATTGTATATAATAAGTGGACATAAATATAACTTCCAATGGATAATCTCGATTTGGACTTTAGTGGCAGTGTGATCTTTTGACTATGTCATTCAATCTACATTCCTTCTAGGGAAAATGGTGTCAAAATTAACCTAAGTTCCCTACATTTCTAGTCATGACAAGCCGACTTCAATTAACATGACTCTATCCAAGAATGCAGCATGACATAGATATGGATCTTTCTCCATCATTAAAGTTGAAGCACTGAAATGTTACAAATTCATCACAATCACATAGAAAACCATGGGTTTCTTTATGAAATTTGATTTACTTTTTGTTCAATTGTTTTTTAATTTGTGGTAGTGGTTTTTGGTGTAAGAAATTATGACCCAGAGACAACTAACTTGGGTTTTTTTGACTAACGAAACCCATAGCTTAACCGAATGAGCTAGTAAAAATTGATTGAAATATGAAATACCTTTGATCTCGATGAATGGTATATTATGACAGAGACGTATAGGACAATAAAAGAAAAGTGATGGTGGAGGTTAAAGAGAGATAGATTCTTTAATATTCCTTCAGTTCAAGATTTAGTCATGGATGGAGTGGACCCTGCCATTGTTCAGCCTCCATTGAGTGACCATCCTCACCTTTGGAGACTAGAGAATATTTTTAAATGGATTTGGTCCTTGGGTGAATAAAAGCCATCTTTATCTCGATTGTTGATTCCCTCCATCGAACGGGAAACAAGAAGAGTCAACTATTGACTCTTCACTCTGCTCCTTGCCAGTTGCATAGAGAATCAACAATCTATATAAGCTCAGGTATTCACAATATAACCGATGATGAAGAAATGAAGTATAGTAAAGAGCAAAGCAACAGACAGAGCAAGATTTTTGTGAATGGTCGAAAGTAGTTAAAAATGCCCCCACTATATCACATTCTTAGTTTGTTATGTCTACTGATAACATACGTCTTTCTATGCATGCAATAGACTAAGATTTCAGTAAATGCTTAAATAAGGCATGCATAGTTATAATTCTCTTCAGAAAAAAAAATGAAAAAAATCATTCGATAATTCTTTTAAATAAGTCGTGCATGGCCATATTTGACAATTCTTGTCTATAGAAATTCTCTATATTATTTAAATCATTGATTAGATATCAATGGTGTACTCAAATCATCCCGTTGTTGAAATCTGAAGTCATTGGATAGATTCAGATATATTTAATCTTCTTGAAAACAAATGATGACTGTGACAATTAACTTGAGTTGTACCACACAATCATAATTTTCTTTTCCTTTTACTTTTGAATTTTGGGGTTGCGACACACTACCTTGGAAACCCCATCTTTTACTTCAAGCGATAAACTTGTGACCAAAATTCTTGCGACAGAATTTATTGTGATCGCGTTTTACTGCAATGGGGTTTTATTGTGACGAGGATTTGCTGCGACGGGAAAGGCTTCTTTTCAACAATACTCAACTTTCCACTTTTACCTCGACAGTTTCCTACTTAACTTTGATGGGATTTTACCGCGACACACTTTTGGTTGCGGCCAACTCCCACTTCAATTGGACCACTTTTAGTTGAACTTTATAAAAAGGAAATTTTTTTAGTCTAAAGACTTATAATATGAAAAACACTTTTCATCGACCGGTAACTTGGGATAAACCATGACACAAGTATATTGCGATAGACTCACAATATCATATAATCAAATATTAAGTGAGACTTATGTTGAGCACTCTGCAGATAAAAACTCAAACTTTTACACGGTGAAATAAATATGGGTTCTTTGTGTGTTTCACTAAACAGTAAATGTAAACAACATTTAGTCAAGTAAATATGGAGAATATGTGCGGCATAAATAAAACTTGCATTCAACCATAAACTATGGATTTAAATATATATTTTCACAACATACCAAAGAATTATTGCTGCCAATACAAACTTGGAAATTTACAAGGATGTTTCAGCTTTTACAAAGCTTTGACTCTCAACACATTCCAAAAACATAGAAGCTTGAACTTCGAACTCTTCACAATGTTTTTTCTTCTTCTCCTCCTTTTTCTTTTATGTATGTGTGTCTGTGTCACAGATTTACAATATTCTTCTTCTTCATATAGATAGACTAAAATTGATTCTCTGTGAAGATACCGAATTAACATTAAAGACTGTAATAACTTTCTACCTAAAAACTTTTCTTCACAAATTTAATTCGACTGCTCTATATATGAGAGACGTGAAATCTTCATTTTGTTAGGATGTCTAACAAAAAATGACCTGCTACATAGTTTGAGAGATTCAAGTGATATGCTATGTGGATCGGCAAGTAATTAATATTTCCAACACTCCCCCTTAATTATGAGCATATGGGGATCTTAAAACAAAATATTACAAAATGTTTCAGAGATGAAACTTGCTCTTTTCATGACAAAATTCACTGTGCAGAACTTGTCATTCCTAAATAACTTCGTTGATACTAGAATCTATTCCTTTCTAATGGTTTTGCAAATATTTCTATAAGTTGATCTTTAGACCTGCAAAATTCTAAATAAATTTCTGTATTGTTCACCAATTCTCTTATGAAATTATACCTTGTGTCGATGTGCTTGGTTCTCTTATGAAACACATGATTCTTTGGCAATGCAATGGCTGAACTGTTGTCGTAGAGAATGGTTGTTGGCTCTTGTTAGTTCTGTGACAGGTCTTTTAAAAGTATCTGCATCCAAATGGTTTGACATGCAACGCTTGTAGCTACGACATACTCTACTTCTAGTGAAGACAAAGTTACTATGGGTTGCTTCTTCGAAGCCCACAACACAACACCTGTACAAAAATTAAATGTGTACCAAAATGTGATTTTCTATCATCTGTGCTGCCTCCATTGTCACAGTCATTGTATCCAATGAGTTTAAAATTTTCTAAGGTTGAATACATTATGCCAAGGTACTTTGTTCCACTTACATACCTCATAATTATTTTACCTACTTGCCAATAAGAGTCTTTTGGTGACTCCATGAATCTTGAGATCAGACTTACTCCATACATGATGTATGGTCTTATCGTAGTTAAATACATAAGGCTCCCAACCATCCTTTTAAACATTTTAGGATGTACAATTGATCTATCATCATCCTTGTTCAATTTTAAACATGTAATTGCTCGTGTTAGGGCTATGTTGCAATTAGACAAATTGAATCTGTTTAAAACTTCAATTGCATACTTTGACTATGATATGAAAATACCACTTTCATACTGTTGGACTTCAATTCCAAGAAAAACTTCATAATCCTTGAATCAGTCATTTCAAATTCACTTTCCATGACCGTTCTAAAATACTTTATGCCAAAATCACCAGTAAATATTAAATCATCTACATACATGCAGAAAATTAACATGTTACCTTGCTCATTCACTTTTGGTGTACAACGCCAGTTCACTTTCACATTTGTGAAATCGATTCTATGTGAGGTAGGAATCAATGTGACTATACCAAGCTCTTGAAGCTTGCTTCAAACCATAGACTGCCTTTTTCATCCTGTACACTTTGTGCTAAGTTTCCTAGAACTTCCATTAGAGGAAATTTCAACTCAAAATGGTCCTTTTAACTCTAATTCAAATTCCATGTCATCATGTGTTAGCCAATGAAATTGCTTTAAATTTGAAATATCGTATAGGTCTTAAACACCTTTCTAATATAAATTTGGGGATAGGTATCATAATAAAAACTACTTTTTTGTTTGTTTGTATTTTTGACATATCTCCCTGTGTTTCTACTCAAATTTCGATCAGGAGAGCTCGTTGGATGTGGAATTAAATTTTTCATCCAATGAGTATCCACTCAGCATAGTTTTGACAGACCCCACTACCCCAAAAAAAAGAAAGACCTGAAAAAATGTGACGATGATGTCATCATCACATTTTTTCAGTTATTTCTTGTTTTTGGGGTAGCAAGGTCCATCAAAAGTATGCTGAGTGGGTACTCGTTGGATGTAAAATTTAATTCTGCATCCAACAAGCTATCCTAATCAAAATTTGATTAAAAGCACGGGAATATATGTCGAAAATACAAACAATAAAGTAGTTTTTTTCTTTTCTTCCTCCAAAACTAATAAATATTAATTTATTATTTTGACTATTATTTTATTAATTTTTTTTAGGAGGCCCATTTTGAGTTGAGATTTCCTCTAATGATAGACTTGTGGTTGTTCTACATATACTTCCTCCTCCAAATAGCCATTCAAAAATGTTGATTTAACATCCATTATTTTTTAGCAACAATGTCCATAATTGTTTTGACTGTGTCCATGCATGTGATTGGTGCAAAGGTTTCATTGAAGTCTATGTCGGGTTGCTGTGTGAACCCTCTTGCGACCATTCTTGTTTTGTGCTTCTACACATTCCCATCAACAGCTTGCTTGGTTTTGTAAATCCATTTGGCGTTGATTAAATCCTTATCTTTGGCACATCTACCAGCTCCCATGTTTGATTCTTCTCAGTGCACTCTATTTATTCATCCATGGTTTATGCCCATACTTTTTCTTCGACATCTTCCTCAAATGTTAGAGGATCATCTAATTTAGAAAATAATGCAAAGATAGAGAATGAGATTGGTGTACGGAGTTCATATATTTCACGCAAACTTCTTGTCTTCAATGGATCTGTCGATGTCAACCTCGACAAACTGCTTGATGGAGTCTATTGTCCTCTTGATGTGCTTGTCGATGTAGCTTGAGCTGCGACTTGTGTCAACGTTCCTTGTGTTGAAATATGTCGTGGTGTCATGGGAGTCAACAGTGCTGCGACCAGTTGACTTACATGTGGTATTTGAACCACTTACTTTGTCATGTCATCATGCTCGACATTTGACACAATCTTGGAAATCTTCTCGACAGTTCTATCCCATGATTCATTCTCGACAAATTGAACATCGCGATTGATGGTTACTTTCCTTGCGATAGGATCATACAACTTGTATGATTTTGTGTCTTCAGAGTAGCCAATAAAAATAAATTTATGTCCCTTGTTTTCTAGTTTCTTTTTCAGCTGAACTGGAACATGAGCATATGCGACAAAACCAAAACTTTTAAATGAGAAACACTACAATTCATACATGTCCATGCTGCTTGCGGAAATTTTTTCTTCACGTTCTTTTTCGGACATCGGTTCATAATATATACAACAGTTGTGATAACTTTAGCCCAATATTCATTTGGCAAATGCTTGGTTCCCATCATGTTGCGCACCATCTCCATAATGGTTATGTTTTTTCTTTCTGCAACACCATTTTGTTAATTTTTATACCGCACAGTGCATTAATTGTGTATGCCATGGGTCTTGCAGAAATTTAGGGAGTCATTCGAGACATATTCACCACCTATGTATGTCCTTAAGATTTTGATGCAGTGTCCACTCTGGTTCTCCACGAGTGCCTTGAACTGCTAAAAACAACTGTAATGCTTCAAATTTTTTTTACTATGCATATTTTCAGACATACCTACTGCACTTTATTTTCTTATTATCTGTTGGACTCATCTAGGATGATTAAACTACATCTTTGACATGTTACACCTAATTATCTATTGTTAATGTGTTTATAATGTTACTATGCTTATGTTGATACTGGGATTATGATTTTATGATGTAATCATTCTCATAATGTTATTTTGTTTATGCTGAGACTATGTTGGAGTTGTCATGACATTCATTTCTTTCATAAAAACATTGTATTTTTAATTTCCATCCTTGATTAAATGTGATATGTATGATGCAGTATGTGGATACGAACCCTTGATGTGATCGGTTTAATGATTTTGATAATATGGAATAGCTAACAATTGAATAGAGATATTGTTATAAATATATATTTGAAAAGTACTAATCCGCGGGACATAGGAGCTATGTAATAGTTAGATACTTGATATGAAGTGTTGTGTAGTATCCACTTTGCAGAGAGCCTTATTAACCAAACTTATAATACGATGCCACATTCTGATAATCCCAATAGCATCATAGTATGGTTTGATACGGTATAGACCCAATATGTTGAGAGGGATGGATGTATTTCCCATGCTATGTCACTATGATACCTGGGGTCGTGGGAGGGCAACACTGAGACACACTCCCCAAGTTGTTGTGATGATGAAGGTCATATGCATTCTAGGAGAGGCTAGGTCTGCTAGTTATTTGATGCTTCCGCTCTCAGGTTCTATGTGGTTAGGTTAGTATAACTAATATCCACTTTGTGCTAGCAGAGGAAGGAAATGGAGGATGCAGAAGTAGGTTAGGATGGGACTCATATGTTAGTTAGTATTGTTGGCTGGTTCTTGATACCAAGTTAGTGGTAGTAGGTACCCGTCTTATTTGACCGGTTAAGTTAACAAGAACACAAAGATAAGATATGAAACCATAAAATGGAGTAACTGTTAAATAACTGAGAATGTTAAAGCAATTATCTTATATATGTTATGCTTGCGTGAAGGATTATTAGTATTAGTTAGCAGTTATGCGTAGGAAAGATGATGTATGTTATAGTAGATGTTCAGCCTGTGCATGTATTGGCCATGCATGCACACCTTGTACATGCATGCTAGTATCAATATACAAATACATAACATGTCAAATAATCGTATAATTGTAATAGGAAAACATGATAGTTATGCAATGATAAATTCACATAACGAATGTTTAGTTGTTAGGGAATGTGTAAGAATAAGTAAAACAAATGTATTTGTTAATTATATGTAGGCATCAATAAGCAATTTAGAGAAGTGCCACCCATATGAAATAGATAAACATTAAATTTGGAAAGTTGTATGGTTTAAATCGCGATTAATTAAACTGGTAAATGTACCTTGTGGATTAAGAAAAGTGTAATAGAATAGTACTAGGGTACTTAGCAATTAAACATATAAATGTTGATGTTATTAATTACAATAAATTAATTATATTATTATTATTATTATTATTACTAGCACACCCACATAGTTTGTGGTTGGATCACGTCAAGAGGGATCAAATGGTTGAGAGATAGTTATGGAATGGAAGATATTTTGTATTTTTTGTTATTCCTCATATTTTTCTAGTTAAATGGATTCAACTGTGAGTTATCCATGCCTAGCTAATTGTTATCACCGAAATTCTTCTATTTATCAATTTCTCAACTATCATTTATTTTTTATATTATTTTTCTTTTTATCTCACATTCTTCTAGTTATCTTCCATGAACTGTTGTTTATTCATTCCTCGGCTATGAGTTATCCATGCATTGCTACCATTTATCCATTCGTCATCTAGCTACCAGTTATTTTTTATATTATTTTTTTACTACGTCGATAGACGTTTTTATTTGAGATTTTGGGTGGACTATGACCTATGCTTTTTCATCTATGGATGAGGATGAGACAAGTGTACTATTGAGATTGATTCTATGGCAATCGTTCATAATTTGAAATAAAAAATTATGAAAAAAAGAATATAAAAAATAGTTGGTAGTTAGCTAATGAATGGATAACTGGTAGCAATGCATGGATAACTCATAGCTAATGAATGGGTAACCAACAATTCATGGCAGATAACTAGAAGAATGTGAGATATATATATATATATATATATATATATATATATATAAAATAATTTATAGTTGATAAATGGATAATA
>LPNX010413920.1:183963-260381 GCA_001517045.1 Pseudotsuga menziesii
TGATAACATGTAGCTAGGCATAGATAAATCACACTTGAACCCATTTAACTAGAAGAATAAGACAAATAAAAAATATTTCCGAAGTGTCTTCCATTCCATAACTATCTCTCAACCATTTGATCCCTATCGACGTGTTCCAACCACAAACTATGTGGGTGTGCTAGTAATTGTTTATTTCAAATTTTAAACAACTTCCATAGAATCAATCTCGACAATACACTTGTCTCATCCTCGTCCATAGATGAAAAAGCATAGGCCATAGTCCACCCAAAATCTCAAATAAAAGTGTCTATCAATGTAACTATTATTAATTATGATGAGTATTAAATGATATTATTACTATTATTATGTTACCATTAAATAATTGTCCATTACTAATCCATAAACAAATCCATCGAAATGTCCAATTACTAATATTATGAAAGTGATTATTCAAAAACCTTGTAAAAATATTATTAGTTTATTGAAAGTACCATGTAAGTCAAGACAAGGTTCATTAAAATAATTATAAAAGTACTACCATGTCACACAAGGAATCCAAAGTTAGATTTGACAAATTAATCAAACTTCCACTTTGAATTACGAAGAGTCAACCGGATAACTATTTAATTATTATTTAATTCAACATATCAAATTGAATGCATGAGAGTGGCTTATTTGTCAGTTAACACCACTTGGAACATCAGTTAACCACATAACTGCAACATAATTGACTCTAACATACTCAGAGGTAGTTTAAACTGAGTCTAACTAAGTCATAACTCAATTGCATGCCTAAAATTAGGTGAGGGCACCTTTATATCTTCAGTTAACTGATAATAACTCAACTGAATGACAAAAATTAGGTGAGAGAACCTTTTTTCTCTCTAGTTAACTGAAATTAGGTGAAATTAGGTCAAATATGACAGAAGCACGCCTTTATGACTCCAATTAACTAAAAATTAGGTGAAAATTCTCCCAGTTGACTGAGTAGGGTGCTTTAAACATGAAAATCATCCAAGTTAGATTCCTCAAATGAAAGAGGAGGCCCAGATAACTGAAACATATGAGATGGTGATGATATAAGCACATATTTGAGTCAAAATACTTAGGATAAGTGACAAATTAGGTTTTTGAACCCAAATAAATGACGTGAAGTTGGAAAATGACTCTAACACCCCCCTTAAGATAATATCATGTGGAGGAGTAAAAAAGAAGGCCCCGATAACAAATTCCATAAGTCACCCTGTACAGAATTAATAAAAAATGCTCGAAAATCTAAGTGAGGAAAGAGGGAAAACCCTAGTGGGAAAGAAAAGCCCCCCTCAAAATGAACACTGAAGGATATAATTTGTCCTCACCATGGTAGAACTCACCACCAACAGTGAAAAAAGGTAAGAGAACTTCTTCTCAATGAATCTCTTGGTGAAGATGTCTGCAATTTGTTCTTCTGTAGGGAAATATTGTAATACAAGGGTTATGCCATGCACGAGCTCTCGGATGTAGTGCATGTGGATCTTGATATGCTTGGCCCTATGTCTATGAACTATATCTGTGGAGATATTGATACCACTCTTATTGTAAAAAATAGTAGCATTAGAATTGGTGCTACTGATATCAAACTCAACTAGAATACCCTACAACCAAACTGTGTAAATGCTAGCATTAACTGCTCCTCGATACTACACCTCTGCAGAAGATAAGGAAATGGTTGCATACTTTTTTCTTGAAAAACAAATAGGCCCTGTACCAAACATGAAAACATAAATGGAAGTGTACTTCTGATCAATTCTATCACCTGTCCAATCTGAATCAGTGAATCCAACTAAGTCAAGATCAGAATCTGCAACATAGTGAATGCAAAAATGTCTTGTGCCCTACACATATGCATGATCCTTTTGGATTCCTTCCAATGAATATCATGGGGATTTTACATGTATTTTGACACAACATTTATAGCATAATAAATTCCAGGTGTAGAATGTGTCAAATACAAAAGACTACCAATCAGTTGTTGGTAGAGCGTAAAATACACCCACGGTGTAGAATCACCATCCTCAAGACCGATTCCTCAAAGGAATGGGAATGGTGTAGCTTTGAATTCTGCCACATTGAAATTACTTAGTAGGTACAAAGCATATTTTTATTGGTAGATCATGATCATATCAAATTTCTAAGTGATTTCGAGACCAAGAAATTGCTTCAGTAGGCCTAAACCACTCATATCAAATGATTGGTGTAAAGCAATTTTTATTATGTCGATCGAAGCAAGACCACCTCTTGTAATCAATTGGTCATCAACATAAAGTAAATTTATCATAAAAATAGTTGCATGCTTCCGTAGATACACATTCAGATCTTATTTTCATATCACAAATTTTTGCGACAGAAGAAATGAATCCATCTTTGCATACCATGCTCTTGGGGCTTGTTTTAAACCATACAAAGATTTCCTTAATATGCAAACAAGTGTTGGATGTGATATATAAAATTTGGGATGCTTCGTGTATATCTCTTCCTAAATATCCCCATGAAGAAAGGAACTCTTCACATCCACGTGGTGTACCTTCCAGTGATTGGATCCAGAAATTGCCAAAACTAGCTTAATTGAGTCGATTTTTGCAACCAGTGCAAACGTTTCTATGTAGTCCACACCTTGAAATTGTGAGAAACCTTTTTCCACCAACCTTATTTTTTATTTTTGGTAGAACCATTTTCATTGAACCAGTTTCATCCTAGGTGGGAGAGGAACTAGCTCCCATGTAGCATTTTTCTGAAGAGAGTTGTACTCTTCATCCATAGCAGTTTGCCATCTTGGATCATGGTGGGAATGGTAATATTATTTTGGATATAACCCAATAATAATAAAACATTTTTTAGAAATAAATGGATCAGCATATGAAATATCCATACCTACTCTTTGAAAGTCTTCTCAGGTTCTTGTTGGATCGACAGGATTTCCCAATGTTGGAACCGACATATGTGAGATTATTTTCAGCCCACTTTGGAAATTGAGGGGGCTCACTTGGATTTGAATACGAACATGATTATTCATGTTCATTAATGTTAGAAATAATATTAGAAATATCATAAAATAAACTTCCAATATCATCTCCTGAATATTTTTATGAAAGAGGAAGCAATTTGGTTGTTTCTTCCTCCACTAGTTGTAGATTGTAAAGTGATTCCTCAAATCAGACACTTCTCTCAATGAATATTATTTTGTATATGATATCCATGAGTTTTTATCCTTTGTATTATTCAACATAGCCAATGAAGATGCACTCAATACTTTGCAGTTCCACATATTTTCTCTTATCAAGTGAAATTCTATCCCATGGAGTAGACCCAAAAACCCTGAGATGAGACACATCAGGCTTGTGACCAGTGTAGGATTCAAAAGGAGTTTTAACTTTGACATATGAGAATGGAAATATATTTTGAATGTATCCAAAAACATTCATATCCTCATACCAAATATTTGAAGCCAAACCAATCGACTTAAGCATGCAAGTACTCATCTCTTTCAATGCTCGGTCTTTACTCTCTCCTACACCATTCTGCTGAGGTGCATAGGGGAGTGAGTGTGTGATAGATTTGGATTCCATTGTTCACAAAAATTTGAAGCATATATGATTTTATATATTCTCCATCATTATCATATCTAATATATTTTATCTTTCTCCCAGTGGAATTCTCAACAGAAGCCTTGAAAGTTTCGAACCTTTCAAACACTTCTGATTTGTTTTTGAGAAAGCAAACCCATGATAACCTGGAAAAGTCATCAATGAATGTGAGAACATACCTTGAACCATTCATGGAGGTATTTGGTAATGTACCACTGATATCACTGTGAATCATCCCCAAATTCAAGAAGCTCTACTAGCTTTGTCTCGATCAAACTTGTGTTGAGGATGCTTTCCAATTATGCAACCTTTGCATATTCATTATGAGGATTTGTTGTTTGGAAGGAATTCAACCATGGAATTATTTTGCAGCAGCTGCAAAAACTTATAATTAAGGTTTCCAAACCTCTCATTCCATAGCCGGCTAACCTCATTTCCATGAGTCAGAAGGGCACTTGGATTTGAATATGACACAAAATTGGAAAAGTCATATGTTTTTGCAGCATGATTTGCCTTTCCTAATGCAATGAGATTTATAATGGCTATTTCAGAAATTTAAACATCATTAGTTCTAAATACAACCTTCTTGGGAAAACTAGTATGTGTCATTTGATACATAGAAAGCAAGTTCGAAGTTAGAGAAGGGATGTACAAAACATTTTGAAAACTTCCATGTTCCAAGTGAATTGTACATTTTCCTGTCAATGAAATTTGTGAATCATATTATATGTGGATGGAGATGCAACTTTTGGGTTCCAATGATGAGAAAGATTCTTTTTTTTCAACCATATGATTCCAAGATCCTGAATCTATGAAAAGAGCATTTGAAATCAAAACATTTGTCACGAGTGGATGACCTCTTTCAAGATTATCATTCTGGTGTCCATTGTCCTTATTCATTGCACCATCTGGAAGAGTGATATTGTTATTATCCAAGAGAAGGGCCATCTGATCAATATTATTCTTCATGCATGAGCTTTCTGGATGAAATCCCCTGCCACAATAAGAACACTTTATCTTCTCCTTACCCCTTTTATTGTATATCTTTGAGCCCGAGGGATCATCTAATTGATTGGTATTCTCCATATACTTAGGATGATCAATCTTGGTCTTATCCTTCTGCTTTGGCTTTCCTTTAGCACTCGTAGCCTTGGGTCCTCCAACAAACATGTCTTAGTCCTTGGAGGACCTCATGGACCCCATCTAAACAAGCTTGCCATGCTCATTGGTTAAGGACTCAATGAATGCATTCAAGGATGACATATTCCAATTCGGAATGGTGATTTTTACCATATGGAATGTAGAGACAAGAAGTGAATAATATTCTCCTAGTTTTGAAAGAATTGAAAGAATCAACTAGTCATCCTTCTTCTCTTCACCACATTGATTCAATTGAAGCACCAAATGCTTGAACTTGGTGAAAAAATCATTAATGGTTTCGAAATTTACAAGATTGACGGAAATCAATTCATTCTCTAACTAATAAACCCTCATTTCATCCTTCTTCCTAAAGATTTTTGCAAGTTGTTCCCATACTTCTTTGGGAGCATTCAATACACTGAGATGGAAGAGAAGATGTTTCAAAATACTGAGACATAAAAAACCATAAGCTTCATCAACCTTACTCATGTACTTGGACTTATTTACATCTACATTAGGCTCTAGTTCTATGCCCATAATGACTCTATAGAGTGCTATGGAGCACAATATGATCTCTGTATCTTCCTTCTGATGATGATAATTGAAGGGAGTAAGGATATTGTTTGCAGAAGATTCCATCTTTTAGCTATAGAGAATACAATTAGATGCTTTTCAAATACCTACAGTCACAAAAAAAAACAAGGTCGAACAAACTACACTTTTGAAGTTGCATCACACTCGGCATAGTTTAACACGAAAGCTTCAAAAAACAGATGCGAAATTATCGAGGCTTTATGTGGAAAACATTTTGCTTCTGGTGTAGTGTTGGATTAATTTTTAGCAATTTTGCTCAAGCTTCATCAAATATCCATGTAAAACTCTGTAGAAGAGTTTCTTTGTCCTTCTATGGCTCTGATACCATATAAAATTCGAGCACAACAGATATGGAAAACAAGAAAAAATGTTACAATAGATGCATGTCGATCTTTACATCAATGAGTGCCAGAATACTAGTGCAAATGTTTGCATCAATAATATATTATCATCAACTCATAAGATAGTTTACAATGCTAAAAAATGGCATGAATAGCCAAGAAATTAGAATCCTAGGGAGGTCATTCAAATTGAATTCATGAGAGTGACATACTTGTAAGTTAACACCACTCGAAACATTAGTTAACCAGTTAGCTACAACATAATTGAATCTAATAGAATCATAGGTAGTTTAAACTGATTCTAACTAAGTTAGAGCTCAACTGCATGCCTAAAATTAGGTGAGGGTTCCTTTCTGTCTTCAGTTAACTGAAAATAACTCAATTGAGTGCCAAACATTACGTGAGGGCACCTTTCTTATCTCTAGTTAACTGAAATTAGGTGAAATTAAGTCAAATATGGCAGAAGGGTTCCTTTATGACTCCAATTAACTGAAAATTAGGTGAAAATTCTCCCAGTTAGATTCCCCGGACGAAGGAGGAGGCACAGACAACTGAAACTGATGAGATGTCAATGATGTAAGCACATGTTTGAGTGAAAATACTTAAGATAAGTGGTAAATTAAGATATTAATCCCAAATAATAGATGTGAAGTTGGAAAATGACTCCAACAATAACCCCACCCCAAAATGATGATTGTCCCTCAACACCCCCCTTTCCAACTTGTACGCACATCTAGTGGAAGAATGATGTCATAGGCTAGAGTGGTTTTTGAGTTGTTAAAAATAGGTCCAAGTGGTTAAAGTAGGTGTTCTATATAGGGGACAACATCCCTTTACGAAACAAAATCACCTCTGCATAATAAAAACCAAGGTGGTCATATGCCCCGGTGGTTCACCCATAGAATCTCCAGACACCAACTCGTGGGAAGAAATCCTTGCATGGAGGGCACATCCAAACATCGAAGGGTCAATCAGCTATGCCACAAATCCAAGTACTTCTAATAGTAAAACCAAGGGAGCACTCCATGACCAATCTAGGGGGACAACAACACCAAATCCAAATATCAATACACCCAATTTATACTTTACAATTTTTTTTAACCCCTTGCTCTAGGTTTAGCCTTGCTAGAATTTTGCAGTAGATCAGAGGTGTAACATGCACCAAAATGGAAAGAGGGTGTTGACTGTGGTTTCCCATGTTAGGTAGGATTTTGTGCTAGACTGGTGCAAAATGCATATAGAGATGGTTAATGCACCAATATCCCACAGCTTTGACCCTATGGTTTAAATGCATCATAATATAGTTGGGGCCTAAATCTATATGCAAGTTTCTGAATATACCTTCATGGATCAATAAATGTACAAAGAATGATCCTTAAGGACCCATGAATCCAATTGACATTCTTTTCTTCAAGAAAAAACAATACCATGTTCATATCTATAAATATTTGATAAGGGTCACTTTGGCAGTGGTGTTTTCAAATTCAATTTATTCATTAATTTTCACTACTAAGGTAGGGTTTTGGATAAATAAGATTGCAACTGCAATGTTGGGGACAAGAGAGGGATCGAGTTCTTGGAGCGACATGTCGATTATGTAAATAGGGTTTTGGGGGTTTTGTTTTGGAGCTTGTGCCCCATGTCTAGGCTACACAGGCCTGCGCACAGGTGTGGTGGCAAGGCGGGGTGGCCTGGTGCCCTTGGTGCGCATGTAGGTGGATGCTGGAGACCCTCAAGGCATGGATCCTGAGGGTGTGATGGGGGGATCGGATAGCGGCAGGAAGGTCAGGGATGGGTCATGCAATGTGGCTGGCTCAGGCAGCTACCTTCCAAACTCTCAGTTTATCCTGAATATTCATGTCCGATAAGAGGAAAGATTGAGCTATGGAAGGACACTGCCCTAATTGGGAAATTTGTGGGAATCTAGCCCAAGGAGAGGGACCTGATCAGATGGATTCAATTAGTTTGGAGGCCTAAAGGCCATTATGACCTGCAACTAGAGGCGAAGGGCTTCTTCACCATTATCTTTCTTAATCAAGAAGATAGGGATAGAATCCTAGAGGGAGGCCCATACTTCTTTTTATTAGCTGGTCTATATCTCAGACCCTGGAAGAAAAGATTCAACCCAAGAACTGAAGATGTCATAGTGGCCCTAGTGTGGATTCTCCTCTTTTCACTGCCAAGTGAATTTTAGGATCTAGATACTCTAAAGGATATTGGAAACTCCCTTGGGGAATATGTGAAGGTGGTTGAGAAAAACAGGTCTCAACGGTATACTACTTTTGCTCACATATGTGTCTATCTGGATCTATCAAAGGAACTTCCAGAAGCTATCTTCCTGAATTGGGAGGATGAGAAATGGATTCAACCTATAGACTATGAACAAATACCCTTTTGTTGTCATCATTGCCATGAATATGGCCACCTTGGAAGGAATTTCCCTTTACTGTTGAAACAATCGACCTCCCCTAACTAGAGGCATGAGGGAGAGCCAGATTGGGAAGATTTTTCTCAGGTCAAGAGTATAAGAAATGGTAGAGGAGGAGGCTATGCCAAATCCAAGAAAGGTCAAGTGGGTAATGACCCCAGGTCGGTTAACCCCTTTGAAGCTTTGGAATAGAAGGATGATGCTGATGGAATCGTCAAGGGCAAGGAGGTTCAGAAGCAACCTCCTGATAAACTCTCGAATGTGTCAAACAAAGAAGAGCTCTGTCCCTATGGAAGGCCTGGAGGAAAATGACGTGGACAACATGGAGCTGGGTGAACTTGATCTGGATGCAATTGAGGCTGAATGTGGAAATAAAGGTAAGGGATATGTTTCTAGAAGGCAAATAGAACTTCTCCAAGATGCAATTATCAGGACTAGAGCTCTCCACGACCTGGGAATTGAACCTGGCCCACAAAAAGGAAGCAAAAGGAAAACCCCAAAAGATGAACTTCATAGAGGAAGGAATACTAACCAACATCGAATAGCGGAGGTAGGAGGGAAGCTCATCAAATCAGGTCAATACCACACCATCTGGGCGGCCTTCTCTGAGGTTAAAAAGGTTTGCCAATGAAGATTATATCCTAGAACATAAGAGAGTGCAATCACCCTAGGAAGTGAAAATCTATAGCTAGGAAAATTAAACTAGAGAAACTGAATATTTTTTTTCTTTCAAGAAACTAAGTGCAATTCTGAAACCATGGAAAAAATTAGCGAGAAGATCTGGAAAGGGAGTAAATTTGTGGCTCTTGATGCAGTTGGAATGGCTAGTGGTTGTGCGATCCTATGGAACCCAAATACTGTGGATCTCATGGACTAGCATGCCACTTAGTTTATGCTTATAGCAAGTTTTAGGCACCTGAGCTCTGGCTCTAAAGGCTTGCTAATGAATATCTATGGCCCGAGTGCTTTCCCCAAGAAACAGGCCTTTTTATTTTTCTTGGAATGGGTCAAAGTTCTTTATAAGGCTGGGAATTGGGTTATTGGAGGTGATTTCAATCTCATTTCCAATATTGGTGAAAAGAAAGGGGGAAGGAGATCCCTGGACAAGTTTCAGGAAGCCTTCAGTGACTTTTTTACCCAAAGTCCAATGCTGGATATGGAAACAAGGAATGGGTGGTTCACTTGGAACAACAAACGAGGGGGCAATCATTTGGTGGCCTCGGGTCTTGACAGATTCTTGGTCTCTGATCATATTGTTAATGATACAGGAGAAATACAAATGAATGTTCTCCCCGCTGCAGGTTCTAGCCACTGGCATGTTTGCCTCTACTAGGATTGGTCAAACTCTTCCTTGAGCAAGCCTTTTAAATTTGAGCAATTTTGATTGGAGCATAAGGACTTTGAGGATCTAAAGGCCTAGTGGTGGCAGGATATGGTCCCCCTTATGGGTGAAGTTATGTATTGTCTCCAGCAGAAACTCAAAATCCTGAAGGCCAAAATCTGTACATGGAACAGGGAAGAGTTTGGAAATATCTTTGAGGACAAGAAAAGGCTATTAAATGAGATCAATATCATCAATAAAAGGGGATGGAGGAAGGATGGGATGATCACATGAAGCTTAAGGATAAGGATCTTCTGGGTCAGTTAGACGCCAGGGGCAGACAGGAAAGGGTTTTCTGGGAATAGAAGGCTAGGGTCAAATGGCTCCAGGAGGGGGAGTGGAATACTAAATTTGTCCACAACACGGTCATCCAAAATAGAAATAGCTCCAAAATCATAAGATCAAAAAGATGGATTATAGCAGGGTGGAAAACCAGAGGGAAATAGAGGAAGGGTTGTCCCAGCATTTCTATGATATCCTCAAAGAATATGGTGGAGATCAAAGTAGAGCTATAAATAGGATCACTGGCCTAATTCCTAGGACTGTGACCAGGGGAAAAAATGAGATACTTGTTAAAATTGTTTCTATGCAAGAGGTGGAGGAATTCATACACCAGCTGGCTCTAGGGAAACCCCCAAGGCCAGGTGGTTTTACTTCAAATTTATTTCATCACTTCTGGGATTTAGTCAAGGAGGAATTTCTAGAGATTGTCGAGGAATCCAAAAAGAAGAGAGGAGTTTTCAAAACTTTCAACGCCACTATCATCGCACTGGTCCCTAAATAGGTTGGTGCTGAAAGACCGGACAAATTTAGACCCATAGCCTTATGCAATGTTATTTACAAGATTATCTCCAAGGTTATAGCTAATTGCTTGAAGCCCCTCCTGCCTATGCTCATTACCCCAGATCAATCGATGTTTGTGGAAGGGAGACAGATCTTGTATGGGGTCATCCTGGTCCATTAAATTCTTCATTCCTTGAGGAGCTCCAGAACTCTTAGCATGATGATCAAACTAGTTATAGCGAAGGCTTATGATAAACTCAACTAATAATACATAAACAAGATGTTGGAGGCTTATGGATTCTACCCTCAATGGGTGGAATGGGTAATGGGGCTAGTAACATCTTCTTTTTACAACATCCTTCTGAATGGCTTTCCATATAGAGTTTTCAAGGCCTCAAGGGGCATCAGGAAAGGGGACTCGCTGTCTCCTTTTCTCTTCATTCTTATGGTCGAGGGTTTGAGTCGCCCGATTCAGACTCAAGCTAGGAACGAGGATTTAAGGGGACTCAAGATCCATGCAAGTATGGATCCCCAAAATCATCAGCAATTTGTTGATGATACCATGCTCATGGGGCACCCTTTAGTCCAAGAATCCCACAACTTCAAGAACAGTTTAAATCTCTTTTCCAAGGCCTCAGGCATGGCCGTCAATCCCAATAAGTCATAGGTATTCTTTCTGAACACTTCTCCAATTGTGCAGAGAAATATTATTCGAATCCTTGGTTTTTCTCATGGGGTGATGCCCTCTAAATATATGGGGATCCCTCTAGGGGTGGGAGTGCTGAAAAAAGCATCATGGCAAGAGCTCCTCAACCGTATGTAACACAGGCTCTCTAGTTGGGTTCTTAGAGCTTTAAACCTCCCAAGTTGGCTGGTTTTAGTCAAATTTGTGCTTCAAGCTATGCCAATCTACCTTTTCTTGATTCTTTCAGCTCCCAAATCAGTTCTTCGTGAAATTAAGAGCATTCAAAGGAAAATTCTATGGGGAGGAAGGGAGGCCAAAGCCAAATTTTCTCTGGTCAGCTGGGATGGTATTTACAAACCCAAGGATCTGGGGGGTCTAGAGCTTAGAGACGCTGATGTCATGGTGGAAGTCCAAGGAGCTAAAGTATGGTGGAGATAGTCTAAATATACTGAAGAACCTTGGGCCAGGATTTGACATATCAAATACGCCAGAGACAGACCCAAAGATCAATTGGTCCATCTTAATATGGATCTTCCTGGCTCACCAATTTGGCGAAAAGCGGTGAGAGGGAGACGTTTGGTGCAGGATCATTACTTCTGGGAGATTCAAAATGGTGAAAGTGCTAATTTCTGGGAAGACACCTGGAATAAGCTTTCAAAGTTGGGCTCGGATCAGAGAAGACTCCTTTTGGATTTGATCTTGTCCTTCTTGTGCTTGTTCTTTGCTTCATCTCCCTTTGGTTCCTTAACCTCTTCTTTGATGTAGCCTTTTAGGTCATTTTATTTAAGGATGAGCATGATTTTGTACTTCCATGCTCTAAAATTTTCTGTTCCTTCAAGATTTTGGTTTCTTTTGTCATCATCAAGGAATGATAACCTCAAATGGAAATATAGGAAGTAGTAATTACCAATTTGAGGACTAATTCTGGAACCTCCTTCAGGATGGCCAAGGGTTTGATGTTTAAACCCTAATTTTTCAGTTGCGAACACTTTTAAGAATGAATGGTGGAAAATATGCACCTCCACAAGGCGAGCTAAAATGTATCTTGCTTTTCTCAAATTTTGAGATGGATCCTTGAAAAATCTGAAGCCCTACTAACTCCTAACAATGGTGATTGGTCGAAACTAAAAATATTCGGAATTAAATTCTGCCACCACATAAAGATGCACAATCCTAGGGCGAGTTGAAATCACCTTATATTTTAGTTGGTCTGACAAGGGAGCTTTCTGGAATAACAAACCCTAACTTCTTGTACTACGGAAAAAAATAGATGCATAATTTCTTCTTTCAGGTCGGCTCTATTACCATGTTATATTTTTTAAATTTTTATGTCAAATAATAAGAAGATCATTGAAATAATGACAAGCACAATAGGAAAAATAATACACAAATATTTATCCCAAGAAACCCTCATGGGGAAGAAAACCCAACAAAACTTCCTCAATATAGAATCCAACCAATTACAGTGTAAGAGCATATGACTAAGATAGATTGCTTCTCCTCCTCCACATGGAGTCCTCTTTCTCTCTCTAGCGAACGTACTTGAGTTGTGAGTGTGTCCCAATGAGGAGGGAACCTCATCTATTTATACACATCAATTGTGAAGTCTAATAACCAAACTGGGATGACTTGATCCTCCCAACATGGTTGACTTGTCCTAGGAGACATATAAATACATTTTAATAATTCTTTTTTTGGGTACTATTGACCCGACTTACAATGAAGGGTTTACCTTAAGAATTTACATGACCAATTACATCAATGACATCCCTAATAAGAGGAAAAACATCTCCGGAAGGGAGGGGAAACAATAATATAATAATAAGTATAATATAATATCTTTCGTTGTTACATTATTTCAACAAACATGGGTACAATAAAATATTGAACTAACTAAAAAAGAGGAAATTGGAAAGAGTTACTTGATATAGGATAAATAGGTCACTTGGGATTGTATCAAGCCATAATATCACAAAGATGGAAATATTTCATTGTGTTTCATGACGAGGAAACTTTGGCTCAACAAATTCAAAATGATATCAATATTGTTTGGGATGAGTTAGTAGACAAAACCTTGGTTGTGGAAAAGGTAGTTATATTTTTTAATTCAAGACCTTGGAACGAGTTACATGATTTAGGTGTAAGGGATGGAACATAATCAATAATGCAAGAAAACAAGATATTGACCAAGAAGCATTTAGTCCCAAACACTAAGGGATTATGCAATACAATGATTAAAGGAGGAAAATATTTTAGAGGAAGTCTTAAACCATTAATACAAAAATAACTTCCTTCATTCTCAGGTGAACTGTTTGATCGTTAAAGAAATAGGATCATAATGTATCACCTTGAAGCGTTAGTCATGGATAGAGTGGACCATAAAATTCTTCAGGATCCATTCATTAACCAATGTCACCCTTAGAGAGTTGAGAAGAATTTTAAATGTCATTGGTCATTTTAGGTGAATAATAATATGGGTGATTATCATAACAATAACGAAGACATAATGTATAGTCAAAGAAAAGTGGAGTGAGATTTTTTTTAACTCGGCATGAGAGGGAAAAGAAGTTTGTAGAGATAGAGGAGAATATATTGAACAGAGTCTGTAGCTTTAGCTACTGACAAAAGGTGCATCTATTTTCTCATGCCAACGCCAAATGAAGAGCACCTTGTGGTTTTTTCCCGAATGTGTTTTCATGTTACATGTTGTGTATATGTATGAATGTTGAATAGATTAGACAAGTGCATATTTACTGTGTTCACACTGTGTTAATGATTGATCGGTTATTGTGCTTCAAAGAGATGACTGTATGAATGTTGTATTTCAAGTAATGAATAGATCGGTGATGATTGTTCATTGTTCATTTGTGTAAGATGACATAAATAAGGGCAAGTAATACTTCAGTATTGATATCTAAAGTGCAAACCACCAACCCACCTTCTCGATCTTCGTTAGAAACCTTGGCATAGGGGCAAGGACTTAAACACCCTCCCACACAAATTGCGAAAACATGGTTCTGGCAGTTACGCATAAGAACTGAGATATCTAGGGGGAGACAACATCTATGTTGCAAGTGCTGTGAGCTGGGCTCTGCTCCGTCGGGCCGATATCTTGGGCTTTGTTGCGCTGACCAGATATAGAGGGTTGAACCTGAGTCGCAAGGGGAAAAAGGCCAACACTACCCTTGGTGTGAGGGAACTGACAACATGCATCTAGCGAAGGAGGACATTCAATTGATTTTCGATATGAGAAGTGATTGCGCCGAGAGGCGCTCTACAACCCAGTATGGGGGAGATATTGTAACGTTACGTAACGTTATGTAACGTTACGTAACGTTATTTTTATTAATAAAAAATAATTTTTATTAATTATAGGCCAAAATAAATGTCAGCCAGAAAAAAACCTAATATGGGGGAGATGTTGTAATCTTCCTACATAGCAAAACAATAAAAAAGTAAAAATTTAATTATCCATAAAAAAATATGGGTGAGGAAAAAAACACAATATGGGGGAGATGTTGTAATGTTTTTACTTAACAAAATAATAAAAAATGTTGGCCTTGCACATGGTTTTAAAACCATAAACCATGTGCAAGGCCTCCAAAACAGCCCATCGTTTTATTGCACATGGTTTAGGAGGGCCTTGCAAATGGTTTTAAGACCATGTGCAAGGCCTCCTAAACAACCCATGGTTGTAGGAGGGCCTTGCATATGGCTTTAAAACCATGTATGGGGAAATGTTGTAATGTTAGTTTATAACAAAATAAAAAATAATAATAAATATTATATCTGGGCCATAAATAATATTAAATATTAATAATAAAATATTATATGTGGACCTTAAATAAAAAGATGTGTCTTTTGGTTTGAATCAAATCAATGGATAGCTACGAAGAGATTTGATCCCTCTCAGCGCTTGATAGAGCCTAGGATTTGGATCTACGCTTGTATAAGAGATTTCAAGTTTCACGCAAAGTAACAAGCACACATGCAACGAACTCTATTAGAAATTTTCTCACGGTGCCCAAATATGGACGCCCATTCACTCGGTTCACCCATCATTATTTCTCAAGCATTGAGGTATGTAAGCAGTCTTCCTAAAAAAAACAAGATGATTTTTCTACTCATTAGAAGTCTAAGCAACACATGTCTATTTTATTTTCTTTTTTTTCTTTTTGTCTCTATGTTTCTTATGCTACCGGATCGGTTTATAGGATAATAGTGCCTATATTGCCATTTTGGTTAAATATTGTCAAACAAACTCTCATTCATTTTGTAAAACTTTAAGTCATGTGGAAAAAAAGTTTTTTTTATTATAATTTAGGTCTTGGCTATTTTCTTTTAGCAACCTATTCCAAAAAAGAACTATAATTAATTATTACCATACATATTCTTTTTAAATAATATAATTTCTTAATATGTATATATATATTTATAAACCATTGCTCCCAATATTTTAAAAAAACTATAAACATTTATGACACAATGTTCTCCAAACCTTTTATATTTAGAAACACCACAAAAGAAATAGTTGACTTAATTGATATTAAGAACTTCGTTGAAAAATATTTATAAAAATGACAAATATAAATCTTAGCAGCATGTATAAAAGAAATAACTAATTATTTTATTAAATAATTTTATATTATTGAGTTATTTTTCAGTTATATTGTAGATTGAGTTAATTTTTGTTATTTTATTTATTTAAGGTGTGAGTATTCTGAATAAGAAGATTTAGGTTCAAATTTTTTTAGAATTGAGTTAGTTGCGAGGAGACACCCAAAATCCAACTAATTGAAGGTTGGTATGGCATAAACCAAGTCCCATCCCAATGATTTTAATAACTTAAATGCCCTAGGTTAGATTGATTCTATGTCAGTAGTTCAAAATTAGAAATAATATATATATATATATATATATAAGTGGTAGCCAATGAATGGATAAGTGGTATCAAAGCATGGATAAGTCATAGTTGATGAATGGGTAACCAAGAATTTATTGCATATAACAAGAAGAATGTGTGTATATATATAATTGTTGATAGGAGGAAGTTGATAATTGCTAATAATTGATAAAAATAAATAGATAATAAGAAGAATGCCGGTTATAAGCTTAAATAACTCAAAGTTTAATTTATTTAACTAGAATATTATAATGAATAAAAAAATTAAATTATCCTTTTTTTTATAACTATCTTTTAACCATTTAATCGATGTTCACTTAAATGTACTAATCCTATAAATAATAATAAACAATATTAATATTAATAATAAATAATATAGATACCATTTTATCACATAAACGTTGGGAGGCGCGGCTATACTCCTGGGATACTATTAGGAGCAACCGATGTGAAGGAGATTCGGAACGGAGCTCAAACGTTCACGAGTTACAGCCAGTGGGCCAACCCCTAGAACCCATATATTTGATCCACATAAATGTACTAATCCTGAAGAATATATTTGATAGTCTAAATATACTGAAGAACCTTGGGCCAGGATTTGACATATCAAATGCGCCAGAGACAGACCCAAAGACCAATTGGTCCATCTTAATATGGATCTTCCTGGCTCGCCAATTTGGCGAAAAGCGGGGGGAGGGAGACGTTTGGTGCAGGATCATTGCTTCTGGGAGATTTAGAATGGCGAAAGTGCTAATTTCTGGGAAGACACCTGGAATAAGCTACCAAAGTTGGGCTCGGATTAGAGAAGACTCCTTTTGGATTTGATCATGTCCTTCTTGTGCTTGTTCTTTGCATCATCTCCCTTTCGCTCCTTAACCTCTTCTTTGATGTAGCCTTTTAGGTCATTTTATTCAAGGATGAGCATGATTTTGTACTTCCATGCTCTAAAATGTTATGTTCCTTCAATATTTTGGTTTCTTTTGTCATCGTCAAGGAATGATAACCTCAAATGGAAATATAGGAAGTAGTACTTACCAATTTGAGGACTACTTCTAGAACCTCCTTTAGGATGGCCTAGGGTTTGATGGTTAAACCCTAATTTTTCAGTTGTGAACACTTCTCAGAATGAATGGTGGAAAATATGCACCTCCACAAGGCGAGCTAAAATGTATCTTTCTTTTCTCAAATTTTGAGATGGATCCTTGAAAAATCTGAAGCCCTAGTTCCTCCCCACAATGGTGATTGGTCAAAACTAAAAATATTCGGAATTGAATTCTGCCACCACATAAAGATGCACACACCTAGGGCAAGTTGAACTCACCTTATATTTTAGTTGATCTGACAATGGAATTTTCTGGAATAACAAACCCTAACTCCTTGTACTATGGAAAAAAAATAGATGCATAATTTCTTCTTTCAGTTTAGCTCTATTACCATGTTATATTTTTAAAAGTTTTATGTCGAATAATAAGAATATCATTGAAATAATCACAAACACAATAGGAAAAATAATACACAAATATTTATCCCAGGAAACCCTCGCGGGAAAGAAAACCCAACAAAACTTCCTCAATATAGAATCCAACCAATTACAGTGTAAGAGCATATGACTAAGATAGATTTCTTCTCCTCCTCCACATGGAGTCCTCTTTCTCTCTCTAACAAACCTACTTGAGTTGTGAGTGTGTCCCAATGAGGAGGGAACCTCATCTATTTATACACATCAACTGTGAAGTCTAATAACCAAACAGGGATAACTTGATCCTCCCAACATGGTCGACTTGTCCTAGGAGACATATAAATACATTTTAACAATTCTTTTTTGGGTACTATTGACCCAACTTACAATGAAGGGTTTGCCTTAAGAATTTACATGACCAATTACATCAATGACATCCCTAATCAGAGGAAAAACATCTCCAGAAGGGAGGGGAAACAATAATATAATAATAAGTATAATATAATATCTTCCGTTGTTACATTATTTCAACAAACATGGGTACAATAAAATATTGAACTAGCTAAAAAAGAGGAAATTGGAAAGAGTTACTTGATATAGGATAAATAGGTCACTTGGGATCATATCAAGCCATAATATCACAAAGATGGAAATATTTCATTGTGTTTCATGACGAGGAAACTTTGGCTCAACAAATTCAAAATGATATCAATATTGTTTGGGATGAGTTAGGAGACAAAACCTTGGTTGTGGAAAAGGTAGTTATATTTTTTAATTCAAGACCTTGGAACGAGTTACATGATTTAGGTGTAAGGGATAGAACATAATCAATAATGCAAGAAAACAAGATATTGACCAAGAAGCATTTAGTCCCAAACACTGAGGGATTATGCAATACAATGATTAAAGGAGGAAAATATTTTAGAAGAAGTCTTAAACCATTAATACAAAAATAACTTCCTTCATTCTCAGGTGAATTGTTTGACCGTTTAAGGAATAGGATCATAATGTATCACCTTGAAGCATTAGTCATGGATAGAGTGGACCATAAAATTCTTCAGGATCCATTCATTAACCAATGTCACCCTTAGAGAGTTGAGAAGAATTTTAAATGCCATTGGTTGTTTTAGGTGAATAATAATATGGGTGATTATCATAACGATAACGAAGACATAATGTATAGTCAGAGAAAAGTGGAGTGAGATTTTTTTTAACTCGGCATGAGAGGGAAAAGAAGCCTGTAGAGATAGAGGAGAATATATTGAACAAAGTCTGTAGCTTTAGGTACTGAAAAAAGGTGCATCTATTTTCTCATGCCAATGTCAAATGAAGAGCACCTTGTGGTTTGTTCCCGAATGTGTTTTCATGTTACATGTTGTGTATATGTATGAATGTTGAATAGATTAGACAAGTGCATATTTACTGTGTTCACCTGTGTTAATGATTGATCGGTTATTGTGCTTCAAAGAGATGACTGTATGAATGTTGTATTTCAAGTAATGAATAGATCGGTGACGACTGTTCATTGTGCATTTGTGTAAGATGACATAAATAAGGGCGAGTAATACTTCAGTATTGATATCTAAAGTGCAAACCACCAACCCACCTTCTCGGTATTCGTTGGAAACCTTGGCGTAGGGCCAAGGACTTAAACACCCTCCCACACAAACTGCGAAAACATGGTTCTGGTAGTTACGCTAATAACTGAGATATCTCGGGTGAGACGACATCTATGTTGCAAGTGCTGTCGACTGGGCCGTGCTCCATCGGGTCGATACCTTGGGTTTTGTTGCGCTGACCAAATATAGAGGGCTGAACCTGGGTCGCAGGGGGGAAAAGGTCAACACTACCCTTGGTGTGAGGTAACTGACAACATGCATCTAGCGAAGGAGGACATTCAATTGATTTTCGATATGAGAAGTGATATAAGAGATTTCAAGTTTCACACAAAGTAACAAGCACACATGCAACAAACTCTATTGGAAATTTTCTCACGGTGCCCAAATATGGAGGCCCATTCACTCGGTTCACCCATCAATATTTCTCAAAGCATTGAGGTATGTAAGCGGTCTTCCTAAAAAAAAAAGCAAGATGATTCTTCTGCTCGTTAAAAGTCTAAGCAACACATGTCTATTTTATTTTATTTTTCTTTTTGTCTTTGTGTTTCTTATGCTACCGGATCGGTTTATAGGATAATAGTGCCTATATGCCATTTTGGTTAAATGTTGTCAAGCAAACTCTCATTCATTTTGTAAAACTTTAAGTCATGTGGACAAAAAGTTTTTTATTGTAATTTAGATGTTGGCTATTTTCTTTTAGCAACCTATTCCAAAAAAAACTATAATTAATTATTACCATACATATTCTTTTTTAATAATATAATTTCTTAATATATATATAGATAAACCATTACTCCTAATATTAAAAAAACTATAAACATTTATGACACAATGTTCTCCAAACCTTTTAGAAACACCACAAAAGAAATAGTTGACTTAATTGATATTAAGAACTTTGTTGAAAAATATTTATAAAAATCACAAATATAAATCTTAGCCACATGTATTAAAGAAATAACTAATTATTATATTAAATAATTTTATATTATTGAGTTATTTTTTAGTTATATTGTAGGTTAAGTTAATTTTTGTTATTTTATTTATTTAAGGTGTGAGTATTCTGTTAGGTTCAATTTTCTTTAGAGTTGAGTTAGTTGTGAGGAGACACCCAAAATCCAACTAATTGAAGGTTGGTATGGCATAAACCAAGTCCCATCCCAATGATTTTAATAACTTAAATGTTCTAAGTTTTGGTTTCTTAAAAAATACATTAACATATTTAAGCCCATAGACGTTTTTATTTGAGATTTGGGGTGTACTACAACCTATGTTTTTTATCTATGCACTAAGATTGTAGAGATTGATTCTATGTCAGTAGTTCAAAATTATATATATATATAAGTGGTAGCCAATGAATGGATAAGTGGTATCTAAGCATGGATAAGTTATAGTTGATGAATGGGTAACCAAGAGTTCATTGCATATAACAAGAAGAATGTGTGTGTATATAAAATTGTTGATAGCAAGAAGTTGATAATTGCTAATAATTGATAAAAATAAATAAATAACAAGAAGAATGCCGGTTATAAGCATAAATAACTCAGAGTTTAATCTATTTAACTAGAATATTATAATGAATAAAAAAAATTAAAGTATCTTCTTTTTTATAACTATCTCTTAACCATCTAATCTATGTTCAGTTCAATGTACTAATCCTATAAATAATAATAAACAATATTAAGATTAATATTTATAATAAATAATATCATACCATTTGATCACATAAACGTTACCAGGCGCGGAAGGGAGCGCAACGTTCACGGCCAGTGGGCCAACCCCTGGGACCCATATATTTGACCACATAAATGCACTAATTCTATAAATAGTAATAAATAATATCGTTAATACCAACCAAATCTCATTTTTCGTTTAAATCGGATCATTACACGATATTGCACAAACACTAACACTTAACTGCCATAGTGCACCGATGACATCAGAGTGCTGTGTTTTACTTAACTACTACATATTCCACAAAACACTGGAACTACTCACATGTACTCCGATGGCACAGCTCTGTTACAATTTGGCTCGACAAATTAGAGTGAACTTTTGCAAATGTACTTTCAGTTATTAGGGGATTTCTTTGACAGTAGAGTACTGGAATTTTAGCAAAGAGCCGAGAGACGCAGCTATCAGATAATAGCTTAGAAATGAATATATTGGGAAAATTGATTTTAGGGTGCTTTGGGATAGATGGCAGAGATAATATGCCTTCAATTGAAGCGTTAGCCATGGCTGGAGTGGACTATGCCATTGTTCAGGCCCCATTCATCAACCAGCCTCACCTTAATTGGAGAGAATGGCGTTTGCGTTTGCCCTTCTCCTTCCGGCTGAATGATAATATAAGCGACGATGATGAAGAAACGGAGTACAGTACTCAGAGCAAAGCGACAGAGGATTATTTTTACTGCTCGGAAGTATTTACAAATGCCGGGACGACATCTCACTCTAATTAGTTTGTTATTTTTGCTCTGAAGGATTATTTTTACTGCTATGAAGTACGGACGACATCTCACTCTAATTAGTTTGTTATATTTACTGTAGTGATAGCATACCTTTTCTAAGCATGCAATAGACTCAACTTTCCACAAATTCTAAAATATTATAATGTGCATGGCCGCGCATCATTCTTTTTACCAGAAATCATTTTGCTATATCCGTTGAGTATTGTGTCTTATGTTCAGCAAGCTAATCATTCTGATTTATCACCACCTGAATGTCAATGTTAATTGAATACAATACTTATCGTTTGATACGGCACTTTCTTATTTGTAGGATTTATGTAGACTAAATATTGAAATCATAATCTGTAGGCGTTTCAATATAAATAATCTGTAACGATCTGATGGCTCATGAATAACGTCTTTTACATTGAAATCTTACCATCCCGAACGCTGAGCACAGAGTTTAAGCAATCCCAATGAAGGTTCCCTCTCTGCGATTTTCAACCTGCTCTTCGTTTATTGCATTCAAGATACTGACAAGAAAGCTTTTCTATATTTGTTTTGTGAAGCATTGCCGTCAAATGTTGATATAAACAAATGTGCAAGAGATATAGTGTAATGCACGAGTAAACAGCCAGAAAAAAAGACACAATCAAGCAGCACGAATGAAGTTGTTTTGCACAAAGACAGCTAATCATTGCCCAACCAATAGACTTCCGCTTATATGGTGAAAAGGAAGTTGAAATAGTTTGTTATTTTTAGTGACGATTTTAACAGCTTTCTATCGTTTTGATGGAATAAAATTTGAAGAAATTCTTAAATTTTGGAATAATTGTGTTTATCGTTTTGATGGAATTAAATTTGAAGAAATTCTATAAGTTTGGAATAATTGTGTTTAAATTTTCGAAATAGATGTTTTAAAGAAATAGAATTTGAAGAAATTCTTAAAATTTGGAATAATTGTGTTTAAATTTTCAAAATAGATGTTTTAAAGGTTTAAAACAATAAAATGTCAAAAAAAATTATTTGGTAAATGGTTTGGCAGTTTGGTTGAATGGTTTAGTACAAATTTAAGAGTACTTATGAGGAAAATACCCTATTTGGGGCATTTTTCCTCATCAAATTCCAACCTTAGGATTTGTGGATTTGTAAGATCCGACGGTTCAAAGATCCGATAGATTTGTGGATTTGTAAGATCCGACGATTCAAAGATCGGATAGATAAACAGTCATGATTGGTATTGGGATAAAGATATGTAAGTGGGCATTGAATGGCACGTGACGGAATATGAAATACCGTTGATGATATGTGGTGGAACTACATGCATACTCGGCCAACAAAAAAGTTTTAGAAAACCACTATGGCTTTGAACCAATGAACTATCTATAAAACCAACTGTTTATCGTTGGATTTTTTATATTATGGGTACTAAACATAAGGAGTTTAGTAATCTTTCAATATGATTATCAATAAGTTATTCTTGTAGTAAAAAAATTATAATTAGAATTACAAATTTAAAATATATTTATGGCACATTTTAGACAAACCAAGCATACTATTTTTAGGGTGTTTTATCTATATTATTAAAATTGAGCAATTCCTATATAGAAGAAAATATGACTTCATATTCCTAAAATTCTAAACACAACAAGATTTTGGCTACCACCTTATTGTGACCAATTCATGTGTTTTTTTATTATTTTACCTTTCAATAGGTTTCCTTTATTCAAATTCACATAAATAGAAATCAATTATTTTGATTTAAGTTGAAAAAATTCCAAGTTTAAAAAAAATTATATAACCAATTATAATAAAATAAAAAGTTTACCTTTCTTCATTTTCACCTTATTAATACTATTTGGTTAATGTAAAATCATCTCATGTCTTTGTCAATATTGCTATGATGACATCATAAAATTAACAAGTCATCATACACCTATGATGACATCATAGCACCCTACAACACTATTCGTACTACGATGGTACAAATATACATGGGCCTCCCATGTGACGCCTTTAATTAGTTTCCATGGGCCTCCCGATCATCTTGTGCATCAATCCATTCAAAACCCAAAGAACACCTGTATGTCGGTTGAAGAGATCTCTTGTGGCCTTTGATAAACATATTTGAACCAAGAAGTAGGGAACATAAATTTGAAGCCATCAGATAGAAAATAAGTAGATCTTAGTTATATAAGTTCCGTGGCCTTAAAACCCGGCGTGATAAGTTAGGAATCGACACACATAAGAACTTGATCATGCCACATTAAATACATTGAATCTAACCAGCGTAGATCCAAATCCTAGGCTCTATCAAGCGCCGAGAGGGATCAAATCTCTTATTAGGTATCCATTGATTTGATTCAAACCAATGGATGCCTAAGGTGGATTAGGGTTATTGGTCATATATTGTGTTGTGTAGTAGTTATAGCCAAGAAAGTCGAATGATCTTTTCAATGCTTTTGCCTCTTCAGTGCTAAACCGTGGTAACCGCGCTCCAACTAATCTTGTTAAGGAAGCAAGGTACTTCCCTGATGTTAATGGATCCAGAAACCTGTAATCCATAAAACATTGGTTTCTTATTTTTCGAGGTGATAAGTCCTTGCTGTTAAAATTGGGTAAAGATTCTTACTAAACACATATAAATTTTGGAAAAACATAAAACCCTTCCATACCATCCTAATCTGAAATCGCACACTTTGTGAGCAGCCCTTCGATCAAGCGTAGCAGCCCTTCCATACCATCCTAATCTAAAATCGCACACTCTGCGAGCATCCCTTTCATGTTCGTACAAATTTGATAACATTGCACATATGTTTTCATTCAACATTATCGTTATCGCATCACACTGTAAGGAATTCCCCTTTTCAAAAAAAAACTGTAAAAACACTCCAAAACTGCAGAGTTAACAAAAATAAAAACAACACTATTTTGTAAATATCTAATTCACGTTGGTGTTAAAGTTGAGCAACACGGGCTCACAAGTGCAAATTGGCCATGAATTTCTACAGCGAGCCCATGAGATAATACACTTTGAATGGTAGTGATGTTTGCATCGCAATTGCTTTGCAGGCGCCACGCTGGAAAACGTATCATGGCAAATGGGCCAGATCTCTCCATCAGCATCGTTTTCACCTTCATTGCAAATATGAACTTCTGGAAACCCATCTACTGATTCAAGAAGACTGTTAGGTATTTCCTCATCCACTGCTACACCAACTTCACTATTAAGTGGGCTGAATTCTCTTATACTGGTCAAGCCAATAGAGATATTTTCAGATCTGAAATCGAAGTTATACGTATTGTCCTCTACATGTTGTTTGATCTCTCACCATGTGAATCTGGAACTCCATATAATTTGAGTTTGGATGTAATGATTGGCTCGATGGCGCAAATCTTGTATGGATCGAACAACAATGATATTCTGTGGAAATCTGAAAGTTGTGCGATAGTCTTGAGGCTCCTCATCTTCACTTTCAATGGGGAATCCCCGAGCACGAACGTGTTCTCCACGCCATCAATCATCTAACTGACTTAGATCAACATTCTCCAATAGAGTCTCTAATTCCATAGGGAGTCTATGTTGAAAGCTGGTACCCTCTTGAATTAAAGGTGGTCACTGGGGATAAACGGTCACAGTGGACACCAAATGGTCCTCCTCAATTCTGGGCAATTGCAGAGGACTAGGAATATTGATACCTTCATTTTCGTTTACGTGTGCTTCCAAACATCTCATGACACTAAGAACATGTTCTCTCATGTCATCGTTATGGGAATTTGTATCCATGTTCCAATTTTCTGCATCCATTGTTTGCCAATGAGCTAATTCAACCTCACAAAAAATTCCCACACACACCAAAATATAGCTATACTCCCGTGCACAGAAGTGATCGAATGAGAAATTTGTAGGTCTCTGAATGAAAATATACCTCTAAATGAAAATATGATTTCAAAATTTGTATTAATAATTATGTTAAAGGGATATTATAAATACTTCCCATTGATTTATGGATTGACTACAATTTGACACCAATTAATTCCATCAGCCACAGAATATCTAAAGAATTTTTAATGGCTCTAAATAATACAAATTCTTACCTGGGTTTATTGTTGCTGTCGCAGTGGTTGTTGCTGTTGCTAGATCAAGGTAGCTAGCTATGATGTAGTTTATGATACTTCTTGCTATTTATATAGTTGTTGTTGTTTTTTCTTCTAATTTTCTATTTTTTTTATAGCCGACATAATATTATGTAACGTTACGTAACGTTACAAGATCTACCCCATACTGGGCTGTAGAGCGCCTCTCGACGCAACAAGTGGACATAAATATAACTTCCAATGGATAATCTCAATTTGGACTTTAGTGGCAGTGTGATCTTTTGACTATGTCATTCAATCTACCTTCCTTCTAGGGAAACTGGTGTCAAAATTTACCTAAGTTCCCTACATTGCCAGTCATGACAAGCCAACTTCAATTAACATGAATATATCCAAGAATGCAGCATGATATAGATATAGAGATTTCTCCATCATTAAAGTTGGACTGAAATGTTACAAATTCATCACAATCACATAGAAAACCATGGGTTTCTTTATAAAATTTGATTTACTTTTTGTTCAATTTTTTTTTTAATTTGTGGTAGTGGTTTTTGGTGTAAGAAATTATGACCCAGAGACAACTAACTTGGGTTGTTTTGGCTAAAGAGATCCATAGCGTAATCTCTAGAGGTGCAAAAAAAAATTAGAGTACCCCTTTAATTTGTTTCCATTCTAGATATACTCCCAGAGCATCTTGTGCATCAATCCATTCAGAAGCCAATGAACACTTGTATGTCAGTCAAAGAGATCTCTTGTGGCCTTTGAGAAGCATATTTGAACCAAGAAGTAGGGAACATAAATCTGCAGCCATCAAATAGAAAATAAGTAGACCTTATTCATCTAAGTTCCTTGCCCTTAAAGCCTGGTGTGATAAATTAGGAATCGACACACATACGATCTTGATCATGCCACATTAAATACATTGTATCTAACAAGTGGACATAAATATAACTTCCAATGGATAATATCGATTTGGACTTTAGTGGCAGTGACATATTTTGACTATGTCAGTCAATCTGCCTTCCTTCTATGGAAACTAGTGTCAAAATTAACCTAAGTTCCCTACGTTGCTAGTCATGAAAAGCTGACTTCAATTAACATGACTCTATCCAAGAATGTAGCATCACATAGATATGGCTATTTCTTCATCATTAAAGTTGAAGGACTGAAGCGTTACAAATTCATCACAATCACATAGAAAACCATGGGTTTCTTTATGAAATTTGATTAACTTTTATTTTCAATTTTTTTTTAACTTGTGGGAGTTGTTTTTGGTGTAAGAAACTATGAACCAGAGACAACTAACTTGGGTTGTTTTTGCTAATGAGACCCATTGCTTAACCGAATGAGCTAGTAAAAATTGATTGAAATCTAAAAGACCTCTGATCTCGATGAATGGCATATTATGAGAGACAAACGGATAGACAATAAAAGAAAAGTGATTGTGGAGGTTAAAGAAAGATAGATGCTATAATATGCCTTCAATTCAAGCTTTAGTCATGGCTTGAGTGGAATCTGCCATTGTCCAGCCTCCATTGAATGAACAGCCTCACCTTTGGAGAATGGAGAAGATTTTTAAATGGCTTTGGTCCTTGTTTGAATAAAAGTCATCTTTATGTCAATTGTTGATTCCCTCCATCCAATGGGAAAGGAGAAGAATCGATTGTTTATTGTTGAATCTGATCCTTGCCAGTTGGTTAGAGAATCAACAATCTAGATAAGCTCAGGTATTCAGAATATAATCGATGATGAAGAAATGAAGTACAGTAAGAGAAATTCAACGGATGGAGAAAGATTTTTGTGAACGGTCGAAAGTATTTAAAAATCCCCCCACTATATCAAATTCTTAGTTTGTTATGTCTATTGATAGCATACATATTTCTATGCATGCAATAGACTAACCTGCGAGTAAATTCTTCAATAAGTCATGCATAGTTATAATTCTCTTAAAAAAAATCATTAGACAATTCTTTTAAATAAGTCGTGCATGGCCACATTTAGCAATTCTTATCTATAGAAATTATTGGTATTGTTTAAATCGTTGATCAAATATAAATGGTGCACTCAAATTGTCCCTTTGTTGAAATATGAAGTCATTGGATAGATTCAGATATATTTAATCTTCTTGAAAACGGATGATGACTGTGACAATTAACTTGAGTTACCACACAATCATAATTTTATATTCCTTTTACTTTTGACTTTTGGGGCCGTGACACACTACCTTGGAAACCTCACCTTTTACTTCAACCGAAAAAATTGCGACCAAAATTCTTGTAACAGGATTTACTGCGACAGGAAATACTACTTTGTGACAAGACTCAACTTTCCACTTTTGGTCGAGACACCTTTTACAGACTTTTTACCTGACAAACTTTTACCTCGAAAACACCTACTTAACTTTGACAGGATTTTACCGTGACACGCTTTTGGTTGCGACCAACTCCCACTACAATCGAACCACTTTTAGTCGAGCTTTACAAAAAGGATATTTATTAGTCTAAAGACTTATAATATGAAAAACACTTTTCATCGACCGGTAACATGGGATAAACTGCGACACAAGTATATTGAGACATACTCACAATATCATATAACCAAATATTAAGACTTATGTCGAGCACTCTATAGATAAAAACTCAAACTTATACACAATGAAATAAATATTGGTTTTTTGTGTATTTCACTAGACAGTAAATGTAAACAACATTTACTCAAGTAAATCTAGAGAAGATGTGCGGCATAAACAAAACTTGCATTCAACCATGAAATATGGATTTAAATATATATATTTTGAGACATACCAAAGAACTATTGCCGCCAATACAAACTTGGAAATTTACAAGGATGTTTAAGCTTTTACAGAGCTTCAGATCTCAACACATTCCAAAAACATTGAAGCTTGAGATTTGAACTCTTCACAGAGTTTTTTCTTCTTCTTCTCCTTTTTCTTTTATGTATGTGTGTGTGTGTGTCACTGATTTACAATCTTCTTGTTCTTCATATAGACAGACTAAAATTGCTTCTCTATGAAGCTATCGACTTAACATTGAAGACTGCAATAACTATCTACCTAGAAACTTATCTTTAGAAATTTAATTCCTCTGCTCTATATATGAGAGACATGAACTCTTCATTCTGTCAGACTGTCTAATAGAAACTAATCTGCCACATACTCTCACAGAGTCGACTGATTTGGTTTGTGGATCAATGAGTAATTAATATTTCCAACACCCCCCCTTAATTATGAGCAGACGGGGATCTTAAAACAAAATATTACAAAATGTTTCAGAGCTGAAACTTTCTCTTTTCATGACAAGATTTACTGTTCAGAACTTGTCATTCCTAAATAACTTCGCAGATACTGGAATGTATCCCTTGCTAATGGTTTTATAAATATGTCTGCAAGTTGATCTTCAAACCTGCAAAATTCTAAACAAATTTCTTTATTGTTCACCAATTCTTTATGAAATGATACCTTGTGTCGATGTGCTTGGTTCTCTCATGAAACGCACGATTATTTAACAATGCAATGGTTGAACTGTTGTCATAGAAAATGGTTGTTGGTTATTTCTAGTTCTGCGACAGGTTTTTTAAAATTCTCCGCATCCAAGTAGTTTGACATGCAGCGCACAGTAGCTACGACATACTCTACTTCTGTTGAAGAAAGAGTTACTATGGTTTATTTCTTCAAAACCCACAACACAACACCTGTACAAAAATTAAATGTGTACCCATATGTGATTGTCCCGTCATATGTGTTGCCTCCATTTTCACTAACAGTTTATCCAATGAGTTTAATATTTTTTGAGGTTGAATACATTATGCCACTTACATACCACATAATTATTTTACATTCTTTCCAATGAGAGTCTTTTGGTGACTCCATGAATCTTGAGATAATACTTACTCCATACATGATGTATGGTCTTATCGCAGTTAAATACATAAGGCTCCCAACCAACCTTTTAAACACTGTAGGATCTATGGTTGATGCATCACCATCCTTACTATGATTTTAAACCTGTTATTAATGGAGTTGGGGATATCTTACAATTAGACATATTGAATCTTTTTAAAACTACACTTGCATACTTTGATTATGATATGAAAATACCACTTTCAGACTATTGGACTTCAATTCCTAGAAAAAACTTCATAATACCCAAATCAATCTTATCAAATTCACTTTCCATAACTGTTCTAAAATCCTTTATGCAAAAATCACCAGTAAATATTAAATCATCTACATACAAGCACATAATTAACATGTTACCTTGCTCATTCACTTTGGTGCACAACATTGGTTCATGTTCACTTTAGTGAAATCCATTCTGGATGAGGTAGCAATCAATGCGACTGTACCAAACTCTTGGGGCTTGCTTCAAACCATACAGTTCTTTTTTTATCTTGTACACTTTGTGCTCTTATCCTAGAAATTCATAGCCTTGTGGTTGTTCCACATATACTTCCTCCTCTAAATAGCCATTCAAAAAATTTGATTTAACATCCATTTGATAAGCATTCCATTTGTTTTGAGAAGCAATGGCCATAACTATTCTAATTGTGTCCATGCATGTGATTGGTGCAAAGGTTTCATTGAACTATATGTCGGGTTGTTGTGTGAACACTCTTGCGACAATTATTTGCTAATTCTAACCAAAATCTAATAAAAATGTTAAATCATTGATTTGTTAGACTTCTTCTTCTCTACTTATTGAGATAGTTTTTCATGTGTCTAAAAGAAGATGTGAAATAATGTGGCTACAAGCCGGAAACATTTCCCCTAGCCACACCCTCAGATAGAAAATAAGTAGATCTTAGTTATATAAGTTCCCTGACCTTAAAACCCGACGTGATAAATTAGGAATCGACACACATAAGAACTTGATCATGCCACATTAAATACATTGTATCTAACAAGTGGACATAAATATAACTTCCAGTGGATAATCTCGATTTGGACTTTAGTGGTAGTGACCTTTTGACTATGTCATTCAATCTACCTTCCTTCTAGGGAAACTGGTGTCAAAATTAACCTAAGTTCCCTACATTGCCAGTCATGAAAAGCTGACTTCAATTAACATGACTCTATCCAAGAATGCAGCATGATATAGATATGGAGCATTCTCCATCATTAAAGTTGGACTGAAATGTTACAAATTCATCACAATCACATAGAAAACCATGGGTTTCTTTATGAAATTTTATTTACTTTTTGTTCAATTTTTTTTCATTTGTGGTAGTGGTTTTTGGTATAAGAAAATATGACCTAGAGACAACTAACTTGGATTGTTTTGGCTAACGAAACCCATAGCTTAACCGAATGAGCTAGTAAAAATTAATTGAAATCTAAAAGACATTTGATCTCGATGAATGGTAGATTATGAGAGAGAAACGTATAGGACAATAAAAGAAAAGTGATGGTGGAGGTTAAAGAGAGATAGATGCTTTAATATGCCTTCAATTCAAGCTTTAGTCATGGATGGAGTGGACTCTGCCATTGTTTAGCCTCCATTGAGTGACCATCCTCACCTTTGGAGACTGGAGAATATTTTCAAATGGGTTTGGTCCTTGGGTGAATAAAAGCCATCTTTATCTCGATTATTGATTCTCTCCATCCAACGGGCAAGGAGAAGAGTCAACTGTTGACTCTTGACTCTGCTCCTTGCCAGTTGGATAGATAATCAACAATCTATTTAAACTCAGGTATTCACAATATAATCGATGATGAAGAAATGAAATACAGTAAAAGAAAAGCAACAGACGCAGTAAGATTTTTGTGAATGGTCGAAAGTATTTAAAAATGCCCCCACTATATCACATTCTTAGTTTGTTATGTCTATCGATAACATACGTCTTTCTATGCATTCAATAGACTAAGATTTCAGTAAATGCTTGAATAAGTCATGCATAGTTATAATTCTCTTCAAAAAAAAAACAAACAATCATTTGACAATTCTTTTAAATAAGTCGTGCATGGCCATATTTGACAATTATTGTCTATAGAAATTCTCTATATTGTTTAAATCATTGATTAAATATAAATGGTGTAATCAAATCGTCCTGTTGTTGAAATCTGAATTCATTGGATGCCATAAACTCCATCCGTATAGGTCCTCTTCTATTGAGATAAGAGTGAATATAGGTCCTCTTTTACTGATATAATATAAATCTAGACCAAAAATTTAAGAGGAATTTAAATTTAAACTTAGAATTCCCTAATAGTTTAATAATAAACACAGAAACGTCACATTTCTCAGTGTCTACTTTGTTCCTAGCTCTGTTTGCCTCTTTACACAGGAAATAAAATATCCCTACCAAAACGGACCCTAGCAAAGTGCATCCAGGAAACAAACGGCCTCAATAGCTCAAGATTTAACTGGAAAACAACCTAGTCGGAACATTAAGTCTCTCTACCCTTCCCTAGTCCGAATAGGATGGTGTGAAGTATCTTGTAAGTCTGTCTATAGACACGAGTCCAAACACGTTCAACAAACTGTCATTGTGAAAATTCATAGCTCTAAAAAGGTTAATAAAGAAAGACTATAAATAAGAAGGTTAGGAAAGAAGATGCCTAAATGAAAACCTAAAGTGTGTGGGTCTGGATCGCTTCACTCACTTGGTATCCTCTCATCTTAAGACGTTGGTTTTGCCTCCGAGAATCCCAGCAACCTTGGAAGTTGGAATCACACTACCTCCATCCTCCGACAACAGGGGTATGGTAACGAGGCCCCATATGTCTTTTGTGGCATGCATCGTATGAAAAACAATAAATTTCTAATGTCGCAGTCCACATATCGAAGCCGATACAAACCTTAAAATGACAGCATATACACATACCCAGTCCTCGTCACTTGTCCCTCCAAATCTTCAGCATAAAAAAATGGAAAAGAACGTCGAAACCCTCTCATTTCAGAAGATGTTGCATTTGTTCACAAAATAGACTCTAAAACTTCAATTTCGCATAGAAAAATGTAAACGCCAAGGGGAAGAACAATCCTAGCTGATCAAATCTCTTTCATTTCATTTTCACTCAGAAATAAGTAGGTAGCATCATCCATTCACTGCCTCATTAGTAACACGTAACACCTGTTAAAACCACCAACAGCTATAAGTCAAACTCGACATTAAATGCAAAGTAACAGATAGAAACCCATCCCCAACACCTATTAAAACCACCAACAGCTAGAATTCAAACTCGGCGTTAAATGCAGAGTAACAGATTGAAACTCATCCCCGGCTCATGGGCATCTCCGTGTCCCCCTAACTCTTGGTCGTAAAAAAGGGAAGCAAACAGTGGTAAATATGAAATTGTATTTCCTAACTGCTTGACCATGGCAATTAGGTTTTAAAAACAATAATAACATATTAATCGCGTTCATGCATCATTTTTGAAGGCACGTGACAGCAATGTGGCATCCTGGACTGCAGTGGCATCCTGGACTGCAGTGACGGAAAAAGTTAAGACTATTGACACTACATAAGGATGATATAATCAAGTTATCACTGCAGATCATTTAATTCTTAAATACATCAGCGCGCTGCCTAAGCCTGGGAGGGGATCCTGAGGTGAGGTCAACTTAATCTAATCAATACCTAGTCAACAAAATAGCAAAACTAAAAAACAAATAAATAATATAATTATTTTAGCATTATAAACACTAAGTATATAATCAAAAATTACAAAAAAAAACTAATACAGCTTTACTGAATATAAATCTAAATATAAATGTACCCGATAGAGAACATAATAATAAATAATAAGGAGAACACTGGAACTTTTTACATGTGCTTTGATAGCACAACTCAGAGATGTAGAGGTTACATTTATTGATCAACCAGGATTTCAAAGACTTATTTAAAGGAACAGATGAATGGGATTTTAGTGGAGCACTGGGATTTTAGGGTGCTTGCAAAGAGTTGAGAGACGCAGCTATCAGATAATAGCTTAGAAATGAATATATTGGGAAAAATGATTTTAGGGTGGTTTGGGATAGATAGCAGAGATAATATGCCTTCAATTGAAGCTTTAGCCATGGCTGGAGTGGACTATACCATTGTTCAGGCTCCATTCATTAACCAGCCTCACCTTAATTAGACAGAATGGCATTTGTGTTTGCCCTTCTCCTTCCGATTGAATGATAATATAAGCGACGATGATGAATAAATGGAGTACAGTACTCATATTTTACAGTACTTAGAAACTATGTCTAGTACACATCCCCTTTAAGTATCACCCATAGTTTGGATTTAGTAGTTTAATGGAGTCGTAATTTCTATTCCAACTTATATATATTAACACAACCATTTAACTTGGTGTTATGAACAAATTCTTTGTTACTTATATTCTTCATGCTTAGTTGTAATAATCCATTATCTATACCTTAGCTACAATTTATCTATGCAGTAATATTCTTATTCTGTGTTTTTTTCGACAATTGTTTATTTGAACTTGAAACAACCCCTATAAAATCATCAACAAATGGTTCTGCAAACTTTTTACATAAAGATGGTTTCTGGATAGAGGAAAATGAATCGTGATATAACATAAGATTAAATAATTTTACAAAGGTGACATATAGGAGAAGGAAGGAAGCATTAGAGTCTATCCCCTAATGACAACGGGTAACCCACATATTGTTTTATGCTAATAAGCTTCAAGAAATAATGATAATTTGTAACCCAGATGTTGTTTTATGCCAAAGCTTCCATTATGACTTAGATTTAGAGAGATAAATAATGCATAATTAAAATGTCATTGTTATTCAAATTAAATAACATTCATAATTAATTATTTTGGAGTGGTTGTTATTCACTAAAACAACAAAAACATTGCTACTTAAAAATGTTCTAATCATTGTTTTAAATAATATAAAATGACATAAGAGGGTAGACTAATCTTAACTTGGATCTATCATGTACCAAGAGTAGAATACTACTTTAAATAATATAAAATAGCATACACATGTAGATTCATCTTAACTTTCTTCTATTATGGGCAATAAGCATCAAATCTCTAGAGGTGCACAATTTTTTTAGGTTACCAAAACTTAGGAAAAGCTTTTACTCCTTAAGGGATTTACTCCTCCAGATTTCATAGATCCATAATTAAGATGGATCTAAACATAAGGAGTTTAGTAATGTTTCATTATGATTATCAATATTTTTCTTGGAATAAGTTATTCTTGTAGTAAAAAAATTATAATTATAATTACAAATTCAAAATATATTTATGGGACATTTTAGACACAACCAAGCATACTATTTTTAGGGCTTTTATCTATATTATCAAAATTAAGCAATTCCTATATAGAAGAAAATATGACTTCATATTCCTAAAATTCTAAACATAAGAAAAAAATTTGCAACAATATTTTGGCTACCACTTTATTGTGACCAATTCATGTGTTTTTTAATTTTTCCTTTCAATAGATTTCCTCTATTCAAATTAACATAAATAGAAATCAATTATTTTGATTTAATTTGACAAAAAATATTTTGACAAATTTCCAAGTTTAACAAGTCATCATGCACCTATGATGACATCATAGCACCCTACAATACCATATTGCACTAGCACACACATGGAAATGTGATGCTCCACTAACACTATTCGTACAACAATGGTACAAATATACCATTATCGACCTTCTACATGGGCCTCCCATGTGACCCCTTTAATTGGTTTCCATGCTAGATATACTCCCCAATCATCTTGTGCATCAATCCATTCAAAACCCAAAGAACACGTGTATGTCGGTTAAAGAGATCTCTTGTGGCCTTTGACAAAGATATTTGAACCAAGAAGTAGGGAACATAAATCTAAAGCCATGAGATAGAAAATAAGTAGATCTTAGTTATATTAGTTCCCTGGCCTTAAAACCCGATGTGATAAATTAGGAATCGACACAAATAAGAACTTGATCATGCCACATTAAATACATTGTATCTAACAAGTGGAAATAAATATAACTTCCAATGGATAATCTCGATTTGGACTTTAGTGGCAGTGTGATCTTTTGACTATGTCATTCAATCTACCTTCCTTCTAGGGAAACTGGTGTCAAAATTAACCTAAGTTCCCTACATTGCCAGTCATGACAAGCCAATTTCAATTAACATGACTCTATCCAAGAATGCAACATGACATAGATATGGAGCTTTCTCCATCATTAAAGTTCAAGGACTGAAATGTTACAAATTCATCACAATCACATAGAAAACCATGGGTTTCTTTATGAAATTTGATTTACTTGTTGTTCAATTTTTTTTTTAATTTGTGGTAGTGATTTTTGGTGTAAGAAATTATGACCCAGAGACAACTAACTTGGGTTGTTTTGGCTAACGAGACCTATAGCTTAACCGAATGAGCTATTAAAAATTGATTGAAATCTGAAAGACCTTTGATCTCAATGAATGGTAGATTATGGGAGAGAAACGTATAAGACAATAAAAGAAAAGTGATGGTGGAGGTTAAAGAGAGGTAGATGCTTTAATATGCCTTCAATTCAAGATTTAGTCATGGCTGGAGTGGACTCTGCCATTGTTCAGCCTCCATTGAGTGACCATCCTCACCTTTGGAGACTAGAGAAGATTTTTAAATGGCTTTGGTCCTCGGGTGAATAAAAGCCATCTTTATCTCGGTTGTTGATTCCCTCCATCCAACGGGCAAGGAGAAGAGTCAATTGTTGATTCTTGACTTTGCTCCTTGCCAGTTGCATAGAGAATCAACAATCTAGATAAGCTCATGTATTCAAAATATAATCAATGATGAAGAAATGAAGTACAGTAAGAGCAAAGCAACAGACGGAGCAAGATTTTTGAGAATGGTCGAAAGTATTTAAAAATGCCCCCACTATATCACATTCTTAGTTTGTTATGTCTATTGATAACATACGTCTTTCTATGCATGCAATAGACTAAGATTTCAATAAATGGTGTAACGTCTTCGACCCTCCAACCGGCGAAGAGGATGCTACCATGGCGTTAACCATCCGGCCTACCAGCCCCATGAACATGTGCATTCATAAAATTGTTGAAATGCTGTAATATAATGCTTTGAACTAGAACATGCATACATGATCATTTATCATACAATGGAAGCAAACATATGTTCATACAAGCATTCTACATGTTCATCACATTCATTAACAGAAAATATGATTGCAGAAATAAAATAGACAAGATTACTTATCTTATGAAGAACTCATTCCGCAACCAGCTACATCGCTGCAACGTTCCACCCAACCATAGGCCAGCATGCTCCTTAATCTCTCAGCAACGCTGCCACCCTCAAGCTGGGCATGATTCTCCAAGGCATAAGGAACAAGCAGGCTTACACATAGCCAAGGATACATAAAACACAGCCAAGCCAACACAGTTGGGTTTATCAGGCCATTAGTAAGACAACGAAGCCAACATGGTCAATTTTATCAGGCCATCAAGGAGTTGGGAAAGGCTAAATGCTAAGCTGGTGAGCTCATTTCAGAGCCAGGGACACCTACACCAGAACTAGCCTAACTTCTAAGACACCCACACACACCCAACACAAGGAATCAGTCCCTTCTCTGCTACACAGTCCCTCAGGCCCTGCATTCCCTTCTAGTGCTATTCAGGGTTTGTGCAGAAGAAATCCAGCCCTCTAGCTCTGTCTGTGTGGTTTCCAAACACACCAGGTTTATCAAGCAAACCAAGCCCCCATCCGTGCTCCCAATACAGTCCAAAGACCAACCATTGCACACATGCAATTAATCAGCAGTTAGAGCTTAGACAGGGAAATGGCTCCTGAGTCATTCTTGGCCCTATCATGGCCAAAACGACTCCCAAGTGAATTACAACAGTCCCAAAATGTATAAGTAAACACAACTCACAACATGGGGAAAACAACAATCCGTCCTGGACAACGAAGTCACTGGGATAACTTACACAAACCACACTGGGGAAGAAAATACAGTCTCCCAACCTGTGCATGAGGGAAACTTGCACTAGACCCCAAAATACAGAGGGAAAAACATATGCATGAGCCACAATTCGGTAGGGAAAACTTACACACAGTCCTTGAGCGTAAAAATGGCTCTCCACAAGAAAAATTGTGGGTGATAGTGACCGAACGGCTCTCGGCTTGTTGCGTGAGTAACAACAATGCAGAACCCAGTGTGTGAGAGAAGATTCACACCAAATCCCAAATACAAATTGAAACACACTTGATTCCTCTGTGTGGAAAATATGAATGACAGTGGAGACGGCTCCTCTCTCCTGGTTGTGTGAGACCAAACAGGAAAGAAACTTGTGTGCGTGAGAACAATGAACAGACCCCATGTCCCTGCGTGAGGATGAATAGGCTATGGAGAGAATGTGTAGTCAGAAGTGCGTGAGTGTTTCAGCACCGTCGTGGAGAGAATGGAGTGTCCGCTGGAGTGATGGCGGTGGTTTGCTTTCCACCGTGAGGTCAACCACGCTGGTGGAGTGTGTGTTTGGGAAAGGACTGACAGTCCTGCCACACTCCACTCCCAGCCATAAATACCCAACTAACAGCATATCTTTTAATGGTGGTGGTTGGATAAGACAAGGTGGTGACACATGGATTTTCTCTCATGGCTCAAGGTTTGACATCCCCCCCCCTTATCCTTGTGAAAATCATGCCCCTTCTCAATTTAGTTGCTGCGAACGTAGCTGGTTGGGTTATTTAATTAAAAGATGCATATTTACATGATGACAAAACTTGATGTGTATGCTGGATGCCCCGATATGCCATTGGTAACAATTTCAACCTGAAACATAGCATAACTAATCGATGATGGGGCCTTGGCCTTTAGCTCCGCACCATGATTATTACAATATATACATCATGTACATTTAATGCAACGGGGTCAAAACCGGGGTGTTACAAATGGTTAAATAAGTCATGCATAGTTATAATTCTCTTCAGAAAAAAAAAATGAAAAAAATCATTTGACAATTCTTTTAAATAAGTCGTGCATGGCTATATTTGACAATTCTTGTCTATAGAAATTCTCTATATTGTTTAAATCATTGATTAAATATAAATGGTGCACTCAAATCCTCCTGTTGTTGAAATCTGAAGTCATTGGATAGATTCAGATATATTTAATCTTCTTGAAAACAAATGATGACTGTGACGATTAACTTGAGTTGTACGGCACAGTCATAATTTTCTTTTCCTTTTACTTTTGAATTTTGGGGTTGCGACACACTACCTTGGAAACCCCATTTTTTACTTCAAACGATAAAATTGCGACCAAAATTCTTGCGACAGAATTTATTGTGATCAGGTTTTACTGCGACGGGTATTACTGCGACGAGGATTTACTGCGACGGGAAAGACTACTTTTCGACAATACTCAACTTTCCACTTTTGGTCAAGACACCTTTTACGGACTTTTTACCTTACACACTTTTACCTCGACAGTTTCCTACTTAACTTTGATGGGATTTTACCACGACACACTCTTGGTTACGACCAACTCCCACTTCGACCGGACCACTTTTAGTTGAACTTTATAAAAAGGATATTTTTTAGTCTAAAGACTTCTAATATGAAAAACACTTTTCACCGACTGGTAACTTGGGATAAACCGCGACACAAGTATATTGCGACAGACTTCAAATATCATATAATCATATATTAAGTGAGACTTATGTCAAGCACTCTGCAGATAAAAACTCAAACTTTTACACGGTGAAATAAATATGGGTTCTTTGTGTCTTTCACTAAACGGTAAATGTAAACAACATTTAGTCAAGTAAATATGGAGAATATGTGCAGCATAAATAAAAATTGCATTCAATCATAAGCTATGCATTTAAATATATATTTTCCCAACATACCAAAGAACTATTTCCGCCAATACAAACTTGGAAATTTAAAGGATGCTTCATCTTTTACAGAGCTTCGACTCTCAACACATTCCAAAAACATAGAAGCTTGAGCTTAGAACTCTTCACAATGTTTTTTCTTCTTCTTCTCCTTTTTCTTTTTTGTATGTGTGTCTATGTCACAGATTTACAATATTCTTCTTCTTCATATAGACAAACTAAAATTGTTTCTCCGTGAACCTACCGAATTAACATTAAAGACTGTAATAACTTTCTACCTAGAAACTTATCTTCGGAAATTTAATTTGACTGCTCTATATATGACAGACGTGAACTCTTCATTCTGTTAGGATGTCTAATAGAAACTGACCTGCTACATAGTATGAGAGATTCAAGTCATATGCTATGTGGATCAATGAGTAATTGATATTTCCAACACTCCCCCTTAATTATGAGAATATGGGGATCTTAAAACAAAATATTACAAAATGTTTCAAAGATGAAACTTACTCTTTTCATGAAAAAATTCACTGTGTAGAACTTGTCATTCCTAAATAACTTCACTGATACTAGAATTTATTCATTTCTAATGGTTTTGCAAAGATGTCTACAAGATGATCTTCAGACCTACAAAATTCTAAATAAATTTCTTTATTGTTCACCAATTCTCTTATGAAATTATACCTTGTGTCGATGTGCTTGGTCCTCTTATGAAACACATGATTCTTTGACAATGCAATGGCTGAGCTGTTGTCACAAAGAATGGTTGTTGGTTCTTGTTGGTTCTATGACAGGTCTTTTAAAAGTATCTGCATCCAAACAGTTTTACATGCAACGCTTGTAGCTGGGACATACTCTGCTTCTGATGAAGACAAAGTTACTATGGGTTGCTTATTCAAATCCCACAACACAACACATGTACCAAAATTAAATGTGTACCAAGATGTGCTTTTCCTATCATCTGTGTTGCCTCCATTGTCACAGTCATTGTATCCAATGAGTTTAAAATTTTCTAAGGTTGAATACATTATGCCAAGGTACTTTGTTCCACTTGCCTACCTCAGAATTATTTTACCTACTTGCCAATGAGAGTCTTTTGGTGACTCCATGAATCTTGAGATCAAACTTATTCCATACATGATATATGGTCTTATCGCAGTTAAATACATAAGGCTCCCAACCATCCTTTTAAACATTATAGGATCTACAATTGATCTATCGTTATCCTTGCTCAATTTTAAACATGTTATTGCTGGTGTTAGGGCTATCTTGCAATTAGACAAATTGAATCTTTTTAAAACTTCACTTGCATAGTTCGACTATGATATGAAAATACCACTTTCATACTGTTGGAATTCAATGCCTAGAAAAACTTCATAATCCCCGAATTAGTCATTTCAAATCATTTTCCATGACTGTTCTAAAATCCTTTATGCCAAAATCACCACTAAATATTAAATCATCTACATACAAGCATAAAATTAATATGTTACCTTGCTCATTCACTTTGGTGTACAATGTCAGTTCACTTTCACTTTCCTGAAATCCATTCTGGGTGAGGTAGGAATCAATGCGACTATACCAAGCTCTCGAAGCTTGCTTCAAACCATAGAGTGCATTTTTCATCTTGTAGACTTTGTTCTCTTTTCCTAGAACTTCATAGCCTTGTGGTTGTTCTACATATACTTCCTCCTCCAAATAGCCATTCAAAAATGTTGATTTAGCATCCATTTGATAAACATTCCATTATTTTTTAGCAAAAATGTCCAGAACTGTTTTGACTGTGTCCATGCGTGTGATTGGTGCAAAGGTTTCATTGAAGTCTATGTCAAGTTGCTGTGTGAACCCTCTTGCGACCATTCTTGCTTTGTGCTTCTACACATTTCCATCAACAACTTGCTTGGTTTTGTAAATCCATTTGGCATTGATTACATCCTTATCTTTTGGCACATCTACCAACTCCCATGTTTGATTCTTCTCAATGCACTCTATTTATTCATCCATGGTTTGTGCCCATAATTTTTCTTCAATAGCTTCCTCAAATGTTAGAGGATCATCTAATTTAGAAAATAATGCAAAGAGAGAGAATGAGATTGGTGTACTAGGTTCATATATTTCACGCAAACTTCTTGTCTTCAATGGATCTGTCGATGTTGACCTCGACAAACTGCTTGATGGAGCCTATTTTCCTCTTGATGTGCTTGTCGGTGTAGCTTGATCTGTGACTTGTGTCGACGTTCCTTGTGCTAAACTATGTCGCAGTTTCATAGGAGTCGACAGTGCTACGACCAGTTGACTTACATGTGGTATTTGAACCACTTACTTCGTCATGTCATCATGCTCGACATTTGACACAATCTTGACATTCTTCTCAATGGTTCCATCCCATGATTCATTCTTGACAAATTGAACATCGCGACTGATGGTTACTTTCCTTGCGATAGGATCATACAACTTGTATGATTTTGTGTCTTCAGAGTAGCCAAAAAAATAAATTTATGTCCCTTGTTTTCTAGTTTATTTCGCAGCTCAACTGGAACATGAGCATATGCGACACAACCAAAAGCTTTTAAACGAGAAACACTACGATTCATACATGTCCATGCTTCTTGAGGAAATTTGTTCTTCACGCTCTTTTTCGGACACCGGTTCATAATATATACAGCAGTTGTGACAGCTTCATCCCAATATTCATTTGGAAAATGCTTGGTTTCCATCATGTTGTGCACCATCTCCATAATGGTTATATTTTGTCTTTCTGCAACACTGTTTTGTTGATTTTTATACCGCACAGTGCATTAATTGTGTATGCCATGGGTCTTGCAGAAATTTAGGGAGTCATTCGAGAGATATTCACCACCTATGTATGTCCTTAAGATTTGATGCGGTGTCCACTCGGGTTCTCCATGAGTGCCTTGAACTGCTAAAAACAACTGTAATGCCCCATATTTTTTTTACTATGCATATTTTCAGACATACCTACTGCACTTTATTTTCTTATTATCTGTTGGACTCAACTAGGATGATTAAACTACATCTTCGACATGTTACACCTAATTATCTGTTGTTAATGTGTTTATAACGTTACTATGCTTATGTTGATACTAGAATTATCATTTTATGATGTTATTATTCTCATAATGTTATTTGTTTATGTAGAGACTATGTTGGAGTTGTCATGAGATTCATTTCTTTCATAAAAACATTGTATTTTTAATTTCCATCCTTGATGAAATGTGATATGTATGATGCAGTACGTGGATATGAACCCATGATGTGATCGGCTTAATGATTTTATGTGATGAAAGGAAATGATTTTGATAATATGGAATAGCTAATGATTGAATAGAGATATTGTTATAAATATATATTTGCAAAGTACTAATCCGCGTGACATAGGAGCTATGTAATAGTCAGATACTTGATATGAAGTGTGGTGTAGTATCCACTTTGCAGAGAGCCTTATTAACCAAACTTATAATACGATGACACATTCTGATAATCCCAATAGCATCATAGTATGGTTTGATAGGGTATAGACCCAATATGTTGAGAGGGATGGATGCATTTCCCATGCTATGTCACTACGATACCTGGGGTCGTGGGAGGGAAATGCTAAGACACACTCCCAAAGTTGTTGTGATGACGAAGGTCATATGCATTCTAGGAGAGGCTAGGTCTGCTAGTTATTTGATGCTACTACTCTCAGGTTCTATGTGGTTAGGTCAGTATAGCTGACAGCCACTTTGTACTAGCAGAGGAAGGAAAGGGAGGATGTAGAAGTAGGTTAGGATGGGACTCACATGTTAGTCAGTATTGTTGGCTGGTTCCTGATACCAAGTTAGTGGTAGTAGGTACCCATCTTATTTGACCGGTTAAGTTAATAAGAACACAAAGATAAGATATGAAACCATAAAAGGGAGTAACTGTTAAATAACTAAGAATGTTAAAGCAAGTATCTTATATATGTTATGCTTGCATGAAGGATTATTAGTATTAGTTAGCAGTTATGCATAGGAAAGATTATGTATGTTATAGTAGATGTTCAGCCTGTGCATGTAATGGCCATGCATGCACACCTTGCACATGCACGCTAGTATCAATATACAAATACGTAACATGTTAAATAATCGTATAAATTGTAATAGACAAACATGGTAGTTATGCATTGATCAATTCACATAACGAAAGTTTAGTTTTTAGGGAATGTGTAAGAATAAGCAAAACAAAACTATTTGTTAATTATATGTAGGCATCAATAAGCAATTTAGAGAAGTGCCACCCATATGAAATAGATAAACATTAAATTTGGAAAGTTGTATGGTTTAAATTGTGATTAATTAAACTGGTAAATGTACCTTGTGGATTAAGAAAAGTGTAATAGAATAGTACTAGGGTACTTACCAATTAAACATATAAATGTTGATGGTATTAATTACAATCAATTAATTATATTATTATTATTATTACTAGCACACCCACATAGTTTGTGGTTGGATCACGTCGAGAGGGATCAAATGGTTGAGAGATAGTTATGGAATGGAAGATATTTTGTATTTTTTGTTATTCCTCATATTTTTCTAGTTAAATGGATTCAACTGTGAGTTATCCATGCCTGGCTAATTGTTATCACCGAAATTCTTCCAGTTATCAATTTCTCAACTATCATTTATTTTTTATATTATTTTTCTTTTTATCTCACATTCTTCTAGTTATCTTCCATGAACTGTTGTTTATTCATTCCTTGGCTATGAGTTATCCATGCATTGATACCAGTTATCCATTCATCATCTAACTACCAGTTATTTTTTATATTCTTTTTTATTACGTTGATAGATGTTTTTATTTGAGATTTTGGGTGGACTACGACCTATGCTTTTTCATCTATGGACGAGGATGAGACAAGTGTACTATTGAGATTGATTCTATGGCAGTCATTCATAATTTGAAATAAAAGATTATATAAAAAAAAAATATAAAAAATAGTTGGTAGCTAGCTAATGAATGGATAACTGGTAGCAATGCATGGATAACTCATAGTTGATGAATGGGTAACCAACAATTCATGGCAGATAACTAGAAGAATGTGAGATAAAAAGAAAAAGAATATAAAAAAATAATTTATAGTTGATAAATGGATAACAGGAAGAATGTCGATGATAACATGTAGCTAGGCATAGATAAATCACACTTGAACCCGTTTAACTAGAAGAATATGATGAATAAAAAAATAGTTTCGACGTGTCTTCCATTGCATAACTATCTCTCAACCATTTCATCCCTATCGATGTGTTCCAACCATAAACTATGTGGGTGTGCTAGTAATTGTTTATTTCAAATTTTGAATGACTACCATAGAATCAATCTCGACAGTACACTTGTCTCATCCTCATCCATAGATGAAAAAGCATAGGCCATAGTCCACCCAAAATCTCAAATAAAAGTGTCTATCGACGTAATTATTATTAATTATGATGAGTATTAAATGATATTATTACTATTATTATGTTACCATTAAATAATTGTCCATTACTAATCCATAAACAAATTCATCAAAATGTCCAATTACTAATATTATGAAAGTGATTATTCGGAAACCTTGTAAAAATATTATTAGTTTATTGAACGTACCATGTAAGTCAAGACAAGGTTCATTAAAATAATTGTAAAAGTACTACCATGTCACATAAGGAATCCAAAGTTAGATTTACACATTAACCAAACTTCCACTTCAAATTACGAAGAGTCAACCGGATAACTATTTAATTATTATTTAATTCAACATATTAAATGAAGGATAAGGCTAATAATGGATCCACCGTCTCGTGAAGGTCCTAAATTGGACGGTTTGAGAATACTTAATTAATGTACATTCCATCCTTTAAATAAACATGAACTAGCATTAATACCATTTAACTTCCCAAGAAATAAGTACAGAATAAATCGCAAACACTTAACAACAGGTATTCTATAGTTGTTGAGGAAACTTTGCTAATGACAATGAGGGAGGTACTCTGGCTCTGCTAGGGTTTGCACACAGGGTTAGCGCTGTCATCCTTTGGAACCATCTTCTCCTCTGATGCTATTATTGCTTCTTCGCCTCCCATTGGATTGTCCTGCCACTAAACCATGACGACAGTCTTGGGAGGGTCGGCAGGCCCCTCCTAGTCACACGATGGTTTTCCCTTAGTCGAACGTTCTATTGGAACTGGATCCATATTAAAAATCGGTATGGAGGATATTCCCATACCAATGGAGGACATTGGTAATAGTGAAATGATAACAACCGAAAATGGATCTGGATGTGGTGCAGACCCGTCCCAGAGAAGGAACTCCTACATACCATGTACGGTGAATCACCCCTTCCTAAATCTTCTCTAAGAACGAATAAATGCTAAAGCTCAAAAAATGAAAGACCATGCCCAGAGAAAGAAGACTTCTTCTGGGCCTCGGTCTGGATCAAAATGTTCTTGCTTCCTCGGGAATACTAGGATGAAACCACCCTTTAAGAGATAGGAAACACCTTGGGAACCTTTGTGAGAATGACTGACCAAACCAGAATGAACAAATTCACATCCTATGCTAGGATCTGTGTCTACATGCACATTGCTCGGGCTCTCCTGGACACCATATGCCTCTCCCATGAAGAATGTGATTGGATTCATCCCATGGACTACGAGCATATCCCCTTTATATGCCGAAAGTGCCATGAGCATGGGCATCTTTTTAGAGAATTCCCTACCAACAAAACACCAAAGAAACAAAAGGAAGTTGGAATGGATAATCAAGGATTTCAGCAAACTAGAAGGAAGAAACATAACCATAGGAATACGACTCAAGAAAAGAACCAGGAGCAACCGCCAACCACAATCAATAGCTTCCAAGTACTGGAAGAGCATCAATAATGTCCGTATATGGAGATGGACCATGAGGGAAATGTGGGGGGGAGCCCATTCTTGAAAAGGTAGATCCAAAAAATCCACAGCAGAAAGCGAGTAGAACTGAGGGATCCACTCCTAAATCCAACGACACACATGGGAAAACCCTAATGGATCACAGGATGGATGATCAAATCCTTGAACTTCCGAATGAGGATGGAATGAAAGATGGCCTCCGAGAAGGTCTGGATCTTGTAGGCCTAGCGGATGCATGCACAAGAAAATATTTTGACTTGATCCCTGCCAAGAAAATCCAGTTATTGCAGAAATCCCTAGACAAAGTCAAATCCCAAAACCAACTAGGCATTTACAATACTGGACAAAAAGACAAGTAAAAGGCCCAACGCAACTCAAAGAAAAGGGGCCTGAAATATGCTCTCCAAAGAATCACTCATCTAGGAACCACGTTGGTTGAATCTGGCCAATATGCCCAATTAACAGAATTTTTCTCCTCTCCCTCAACAGTTATCGAATGAATATCCTCTCATGGAATGTCCGAGGTCTCAACGATCGATCAAAACAAAGAATGTTGAAAATGAAAATACAGAAATATAAGCCTATAGTTATTTTTATACAAGAAACGAAATTCCCCAATGATATAGCCACCAAGATAAGTCCCACATCTAGAAAGACTGCATTACTATAGAAATCGATGCCATAGGTGCCTTGGGTAGCATCTCCATTAGTTGGAACCCTCTCCCGGTCACCCTGAATGAAGTTTCCTCCTCCATGCATACTATATCTTCCTCTTTTCACATCCTAGGAACCAACATCAAAGGTTACCTCATGAATGTGTAAGGACCTCAAGTTGCAGATTCTAAGATGCACCTTCTCAATTTCATAGAATGGTTCTAAAACCTGCATGTCGACTCTCCTATACTCATTGGTGGAAATTTTAATATGATATCCAATTTGGAGGGAAAAAAGGAGGCATCAGGGCTCTCTCTACTAAAGACATAGCCTTCAAATCCACCATCGGCTCCTATGCTTTGATATATATCCATACCTCCTCTGGTTTTTTCACCTGGAATAATGGAAAGGGGGGCACCCATCAAATTGCCAAGAGCCTTGACCGCTTTCTGGTCTCAAACAAAATTCTCACTCTTGGAGGGATTTTGGATGCTTATGTCCTTCCCACAATAGGGTCTGAACACTGGTCGATCACCCACTCATGGCACATTCAGGGCTCCCCCCTCTACAAACCCTTCAGATTTGAAAAATCCTGGCTCACTCAACCCTCCTTGATGGAATCTGTCAGCTCTTGGTGGGAGAACATGATTGTAACTGGACACTCGAAAATGGCCATTATGCATTAAAAACTCAAGCAACTTCACAGTCACCTCCGACAATGAAACCATTCCACTTTTGAAAACATCTTTGAGGATAAAAAGGCAATACAAGAAATTTTAGCATCCCTTCGGCGCACAACCATGGATCACGGTCACAGCCAAGAAACCAAACTCTAGGAAAGAGATATTCTTCACCAACTCAACAAAATATGTGAACATGAGGAGATCTTTTGGAATAAAAAATCCAGGTTCAAATGGTTGCGTGAAGGGGAAAAGAACACAAACTTCTTCCACCAATCCACCCTACAACACAAAATTAAAGACATGATAAGCAATTTTCATGTGGAAAATGACAAGATTCTGGAGGAGAAAGAAGTAATGTCGGAAGAGCTAACCAGACATTTCAGTTCGCTCCTCACGGAACCAAATCTATCTCGCTAGGAGGTTGTCACCAGGGTCACTCAACACATCCCCTCTCTGGTCAACAATGAACACAATCAGTCACTCATGCAACCCATCAACATGCAGGAAGTGGAAGTAGCTGTCAAACAAATGGTTGATGGAATCATCCCTGGGTCCTGACAGCTTCACGATATACTTCTTCCATCACTGTTGGAGCATGCTTAAAGAGGAAGTCCTGGCTTTGGTAAAGGAATATCGCAAACAAATATGGATCCTTCCGAAGCTCAACGCCATGCACCTTGCTCTTATCCCCAAACAAATTGGAGCTTCTCATCCTGGTAAGGTGAGAACCATCTCTCTCTACAATGTCATTTACAAAATCATCTCCAAAGTTGTGGCCAACAGGTTGAAGCCCCTTTTACCTCTCCTCATTTTTTTGGAACAATCAGGCTATGTTGAAGGTCACCAAATTTTAGATGGCATCATCCTAGCTCATGAAGTGGTCCACTCTCTTAAAACCACCAAAACCCCTGACATGATCCTCAAATTGGATCTCTCCAAGGCCTTAGATAAATTGAGCTGGTACTTCATTGAAAAAATGTTGTTAGCTTTTGGATTTTGTAAGGAGTGGGTCAATTGGATCCTTTCCCTCATCTCCTCATCCTTCTTCTCTATTTTGGTCAATGGATCTCCCTCCTCCACTTTCTTCCCCTCGCGTGGCATCCTTAAAGGAGACCCTCTTTCCCCTTTCCTCTTCATCCTCATGGATGAAGGATTAGAGAGAATGATTCAATCAGCTGTCTATTCACACACCATGCGAGGATTATCTCTCCATGGAGCCCCCCCTCTATCCTACCAGCATCTTTTGGACGACAATATCGTCTTTGGTCATTCTTCAGTTCAAGAATCCCGTATCATCCACTCTTTGTTAAACACCTTTGAAGAAGCTTCAGGAACTACTCTAAACCTTAAAAAGTCTCAAATCTTCTTTTTCAATACTGGGGAAACTGCTCAGAGAAACATAACCCAAATCCTTATATTCTCAGTCTCCTCCCCAAATTCAAAATACTTGAGTGCCCCACTGTTTGAATTGGCCATCAAACACACCTCGTGGAAAGAGATGTTAAGCAAACTTGAAAACCATTTAACCTCATGGACCTTCCACTCCCTCAACCTCCTCAGTCGTGCTATCCTTCTTAATTATGTACTTCAATCAATGCCTTTGTACCTATTTTCTATTTGGGCATCTCCAAAATGGGTCTTGAAAGCTATCAAAAACCTACAGAGGTCTTTTCTCTAGGGATGCAACAATAATAATAATCGATGGGCCTTGGTTAGCTGTTAAAAGGTTTGTCTCAAAAAAAAAGAGGGGGGCTTCGGTATCAGGGATCTTGAGCTAATCAACCAAGCCCTCTTTGCAAAAACTTGGTGGAATTGGATTTCAAAAAACAAGTCCCCTTGGACTAAGCTATGGAATAATAAATATGATATGAACTATCGCCCACATCACCTTATCAGATTTGACGATATCAGATTTGACAAGGACAACCATGGTTCCCATATCTGGAAGGAGGCCAACAAACATAGGGCGCTCATTCAACAACATAGTTTTTGGGAAATAAAATATGGGGACAAATCCCTCTTCTAGTGTGACTCATGGCAGCAGTTACCCAGTTTAAAAACTCTCCTACTCGACCAAGACATTCAGACTTATATTCATCTCAATGAGGACCTCAAGTTGAAATATTTATGGCATCCTTCGAATGACATATTTCGTCATTGGAAAGATCCCTCCACTTGGAACATGGTACCCAACACAGAACTTGTGGAGAAAATATGGTCAGAAATATGCAGTCAGCGCCTCAAACAAAAACATGGTATGAATGTCATCAGATGGGGCCACAGACCTTCAGGAACTTTCTCGGTCAAAGAAGCTTATGACATCCTCTCTGCCCCGCTGGATCTCCATCACTCCTCCATATAGAAACGCATATGGAATCCTCCTCTTTGTCCCAATTTTTTCCATTTTATGTGGCTCCCAATGCACCGTCGTATCCTCACTTGGGAGAATCTATCCAGCAAATGGTTTCAGGGCCCCTCAAGATCCTTTCTATGCCTTGAACAGCAGGAAACCATAGACCATCTCCTTGATGCTTTCCCCCTCACTAGCTCCCTATGGGACACTGTCACTGAAGATTTTCGATGAACCAATAGGGTTAAAGGAAATGCAATGGACACACTTCAACAATGGATTGATCTCCTATTTGAAATAAAAATCCTCAATCAACTCTAGACACTCACTCCTGGGTTTGTGTTTTGGAGCATCTGGAAAGAACGTAACAACAGAATTTTCAAAAACATTGAGAGCATGGCTAGGGTGTTGTGGGACATTATTAAAAACGATCTCTAGGAAACTGTCCACTCCAAAGGTTGGACAACTTCTAACCTTCCCACCTCCCAAAGTGAAAATATTATCTTGGTTTCCTTAAGCTTCAATTTCACCACCATCCCTCCAACCTCTGGAACCACCAAGATGCAAGTGGTCAGTCCTATCCACTGGGAGCCTCCTCTTGATAATGTCTTCAAGCTTAATTTGTATGTTTTCTCCAAAGGAAACCCTGGGAAAGCAGGTTATGGTGGAGATATTAGATAACACAATGACGATATCATTCATCTGTTCTATGGTAGCATTGGTCTCAACTCCAACAATGTAGCAAAACTTGAAGGCCTGGTGGCAGGACTAATGATAGCTGACATGAGGAATCTCCTACCTATGATTATGGAAGGGGAATCTTAGATAATTCTTTCCATAACCACCAAAATACACAATGGTACACCGGTCACCAAAGTGGCCACTAGCTGGCATCTTGAGCATGAGTTGGGATGACTGGTCAACCATCTCCATTGCATGCAGGAACTTACCTTTCACCGCATGCGCAGGAAAGCCAATGCTTTAGCAGACTTCCTGGATAACATGGGAGTGAATACTAATCACACTCTTGTGGAATGCACGCTATAGGATCCCCTTGACGAAACCTTACTGCTCAAATGCAGGCAACTGGACAAGTTGGATCTCTCCTCACCAGATGTGGGTGCCAACATGATCAACAGTCAGTGTGCAGTGCCTCGATCCAAGAGCCTTCCATGTGGCACCCTACATGCAGCTAGAATGTCTGTTAATCCCACTACCTTGGATTCTAGATCTTCTTCTCACATGTAGAAGGAGAAGGCTTTCATTTCCAGGCCCGCGATGTAGGTTAGAGACACCCTGTCTTCCCCTTGCACATTCATGGTGGAGCAGATGCATTTAATGCAGGCTGGTACGAGGTCAAGGTTTGGTCAGGGTGGAGATTTGAAGCACATCTCCATGGAATATTGGGGCATTGTCTTCGCTGTGTTTGACATTTATCTGTCTCAAATTGTGTCTTCTGCATGATTCAATGCCTGGTTTCAGCCTCAAGGTGGCGCTCTTTTGATTCTGTTTGGAATTCCTCATCGGTCTGTCAGTCTGTAATTCATTAAGTTTTTACAGGTTTTTTCAACGTGGGAAGCTCCCACCAACTCGCTCTCTTTCTGTGTAGATTTTGTCCCTCTTTGCTGAGCCCAGGCCTCTGGTTGATAAACATGTCCCGATAAAGAGGAACACCTCGACGTGCCAGCAAGGGTAGAGGGAAATCCCAAAGAGGGTTTAGTGTGTAGACTAAAGAAGGGTAATAAAATCACATAACTAAATCGGTTCGCATCCTTATCGACGACTGGGAAGGTAGGGTGGTAATCCAATGGCTCGCTTCTGGGCAGTGTGGTAGCCAACTCAACCATTAATGGCTTGTTAAAAACATGTTGGGCAATCTTGTGGAATATATGCTCAATAATTTTATCTGAAGCATGTGATATTGTTCATGGTGTGAAAGAAAAGATGATGGAAATGGACACTTAGCTCACAAATTTGGACAACACATTCGCCTGGAATTGCATGGCAGGAAAGGTTGGGCATGCTAGCCCTATGGACAGTGGTAGTGGGAGTGTAACTGGGGGCAGGTCGTAGGAATCCGGCATGGTTCTCACTCCATAGGTCCCTCCTTTCCCCATTCCTTCCACCATGGAACCTCTGTTCAAAAGGGTGAAGGAAGTTGCTGGCCTGAGCACTGAGCCTCTGCAAACTGCTTTGGTGACTACTACCAACATGACCAGCATTTCGCAGGTAGAAGGATGGGGATGCCCCATCATTGAGGAAAACCCCCCCACTTGAAGCATGCTCAGAACGTCTTCAGAAACAAACTGTTGTTTCAGGTTTTTTTGTTCTCATTGTCTTGTTTGGCTATCTCTCTATTTATTTTTGAAAAAGAACTCTGTAATTATGTCAAATACCGGTTATTATGAATGTCTCACAATATTGAATAGTTTCAATAATAGTTTTCTCAGAAGGCCCTCCATTTTTTCGAGACCTGGGTGGTGGCTTCACCACCTGAGACCTCCTCCGGTCAAGGCATTTTTTGTAAACCTTGTTTTTCGTAAATTAATAGAATTTTGCGGCATTACAAAAAAAAATAAGTACAGAATAAATAATATTTTAATATGAATTAGATGGTAAAACAAGATGATGAAAATGATTACTTGGGGGAAAGGCGGTGGAAGAAAGAGAAAGGAAAGGGAAGGTGGAAGAAGGTATACAAAGAGGAATTTGAGAGGTTTTTTGGGGGCTAGTTCTTTTGGGAAGTTTATGGGAGAAAGGAGGGAATACCGAGGAGGGGGGAAACTAAATCTTGAGGAGGTGGGAAACTCAAAAGGCCCAAATGTTTTTCTGCACTATGGATGGAGAGAAAGAGAACAATGGAAGTTTCTCTTGGGATTATTGGTTTGTGGGCTCAGGGGCTAGGAAGCCTAGGGCCAACATGATGAGAGTTGGTTGGCAGGGTGGTTTATCAATTTTTTCACTAAGGATTGGTCGAAGGGAACTATGGGAGCTAAATGAACTACCTTCATCCCTACATTATCCAGGTAATCTACTTGTACAAATTTATTTATTCATTTACATTTATAAATGTTAATGCAAAAGTAAACAAGGGATGAAACATTAATTCTAGAACTTCTGTAAATATTTCGTTATGGAAATGTAGAATAGTAGGATATGAATGCAAGTACAAAATAGATAATAAAAAAAATGTAACAAAATTTCATGCAAAGAAAAACTCAATTTAGCATTAAACCAAGCTCTAAATGAACTATTGTACATGAATCTTGACCTAGTGACTGATTTAGTTCCCTCAGAGAATGTAGAGCACTACAAATGGTATCAAAGCCACTGGCTCAAACACCAGGACCTTAAGGCGTGCTTTTTACACCTAGAAATACCATGAAATTCAAAGTCTAATTTATCTACAAAGTTGGACATGAATCTATGCAAAAATTGTAGTAGTTACCAACATAAACTCTTTGCAAACCACCTGCACAAAACATAAACATAGATACTGTTAGATTTTCTATTGTTAATATCTCAATTGTGAAAATATTGGTTATATGTTTAATTTATGAACAGACAATCCAGTTGGTAGGAACAAAAAAAATAATATAGCAAGCCATTCAAGAAACAGACTTAAAGATACTGAATGAGCTACAAATCTAGAACTTAAACTAGAAATAAGATTAACTGGGAATCCATGTAGAAATATATTATTTCAGTGAGTAAAGTGGACAACACCTAACAACACCAAACCTTTTGGCCTATGACTCTGTGACATTTAATATTACCAGCAAGAAATAAACAAAGACTTTGTAAGAAAATGAATAGTTAAAACAATTTTGAGTAAACCCCGTTGATTATAAAAACAAGGAGATAAAACACCGTTGAGTGTAATGGATGTTAATATTAGTTGTTTGAGAGAGGAATATGTTGAGAGTATCTACTAGGAATAATTTTGAACAATTTGCATGAAATAATGCACCCACTCAAAGGTATACGTTAAATAATCCACCTCAACTTCCATTCATAAATGGCTCATTGATCTCATTATGCTCAATCTACTTAAACTAGGTTAATATGAATTATTCACCATAACAACCAACCATTTTTAGCGTAAGTTCTAGAAGCCTTATCCTTAACCTCCTCACGTAATTTAAAAATTAGAAATGTTGAATCCATAATGGCATTTATATTAACATGGGAAATGCCACCATCACCATTATTGGAGATGAGAGATAATTGAGCTTTAACTGGACATATAACATGTAAGATGCTCAACCCAACATACTATGCAACGAGGAGGAGAGAAGGAAATAAGTATATAGGGTGACAATCAACCATCAAATGCTAAATTCGTCTGGAAGCACCCACCCGGGAGACCGCAAGGATCCATGACATGCTTGTTTCGTCTCTCAAGCTCCTCACTTTCCTTGTGAGTGTAGAGCTTGAAAGATATTCTCTGTTTGGGGAAAGAAATAGAGCTATCGATAGCTAAGAAAGTACTCGCTCTCACACCGAAAGGCGTGGTCAAGGAAGAGCATTAGCGAGAGAGCACCAAGATCTTTTCTCCCCTAAAATCGAAGTAGCGAGGAACAATATTTGGTTCTTACTTATCTTGGAAATAACGAATCCTGGAAATAGTGGAAGAGTAATCTTAGATTTATGTTCATCCATTAACTCCTATCTTTATATACCCTAAAATGCATAAAATAGTAGTCCCTCTTAATATAATATAGGCTCACAAAAGGTCCTTGTCTACTTAAGGAAATAGAACATGGTAATCAATACTTTTTATATCACATAAATAACTATAATAAGTTTTGTTAAGTGAAATATTGTAGTAGGGACACAAGTGGGTAGACAGAAAAAGTAATCAGGGCGCACCCTAATGGGTGACTTTCTGATTTGCTTGAATCTTCTATGCCATGCTGATTATCTTCTATGCCATGCTGATTATAGGGCATTTGTTGAGTCGCACCATTTATCTCACTTCTCTCTAAATGAGCAGCTTTGACCCATCAAAATACTTAATTCCGTCCAACTTTTAGCTTTTCTCCCAACATTTAAACACATAAGTAAATTATTGTGCTATACAAGTGGATTAAACTTATATTTACAAAAACAATCAAAGTTATTAAAATATTATGATAGCATATGTACCAATTTATTGTATGCGTCTCTAGAAAACACAGGAAGACAAGAAATGGGTTTGTGGAGTTGAAATCTACTTTATTATAACCCTCTCAGGTAACCTATGGTACTTTTCTTCAAAATAATAAATATAGCAATTGTGAAAATTTAAAATATATCAAATGCATACATATTACAAACTTCCAACAACTATCGGCTATGGTTTTAGACCATCATTAGAAATAAATATCAAAGAAAATGCATAGAATCAACAGGTCAAGCTTTAAAAGCGACTACCTCTATTTTCAGAGAGTAGGAGTCGATTGATAAATTGAAGTTGATTTCAACAAAAAGAAACAAAATAAACAAATTTCTCCCAATTTTAAAAAAGCACATCCGACAGTACATTTGACCAAACCAACTTTGATCCACGCAAATATTATGGAAAATTAAACAATTTCAGCACATAAGACAAAGAATATGGGGGTTATCGCAACGATCTCCAATACAACAATTTCAACACAGAAGATAAAAATATAGGATTATCACATATATCTCAGGATTGAATCCATTAGTTGTCACTTTAAACTAAAATACAATGGAAACTTAGATGCTAGGGTTGTGCTTACCTTGGCATGTGATGACCTAACCCTGAGTCGACATGGTCGCGAGCTATAAACACAGAAAATCAACTCAAACACTAGATTTTATGGATCGAACCTACGACCTGCAAGTTATAAGCCAAACTTTCACCACTTCGATGAAGCTTCAAGTTGGTCAAGCAACCATTAAGAAGAATGCCCACAAGGAAATCCCATGGGTCACTACAGGTTATAAATCGAATGCTCTACCGCTGCACCAAGCAACTCATGATCTAGTGTGGATAAAGATGGATCTCATAAAGAATATATATATATTGCAAACTAGGGAAGCTTTCTTATGAAATACCTCTAGAAATGACCAGAAAACAACTTGAAGAAGCATCAATTGGATTTTTCAAATAATATTTATGACCTATCTATCTAATTCGTGATAGCATTTAGACATAAAATAATACAAATACAAAATTATACAACTCAGAATGCCCAATGGCAAGACAATGGCTCAACAATCACTTACATTGAACCTACCAAGTGGTGTATCAAGACCTAGATCATTATCTTATCCGATGGCTGTGGCTCTACAAACCTTGCCGCTGAGCATGCCAAACAAATACATGCATCCCTCTACACGGGTTCATATGGAACAACTGTAGACTGTATTAGGTACAACGTGACAGGTATGGGTGGGGATACGACATGGATGGGCGCTCCAGCTATAAGACATCGCGTCTCCTGTAGTGTAGGATTGAGAGCGGGGTATAAAAAAATGTAATGAAATAAGGTTACTTAAGGAATTGTTTCCTCCCTCACCTACACAACCAACATCTTCACTAGTTCACTAGGCCGCGTGATGGTCTATGTGCATAGAATGAGTTGGAGAAATACCTCGTGCACGGGTGACGGATAGTCTGTTTTGGAACAATGCCTCCATGTTAGGGACTGGCCTCCTGGCTACATGCTTTCCCACACATGGTGTGCATGCATCCTAGGCCCATGTGGGCTCCCTTGGGAAGCTAGGTGACGACCTATAGGGGTGGAAGGAGAATGGTAGGGAGACGAGAGGGAGGTAGGAGGTGTCTGCACATGGAGGAGGTAGGGATAGCCATGGCTGGAGTATAGAGGATAGAAGAGAAGGACGGTGTGAGGAGTTGGCAGGTGGAAAGGGAGTCACAAAACAAGAGCAGGTAGGTAGGATAGAAGGGACAAGTGGAAGAAGTTAGGATGTAGGGTCGATGGTGGGATGTGGAGTGAGGAGTAGTGAGCAACTAAATGTTAGGGTTAGGTAAGGTTAAATTATTATTTTTTTTTAATTTTTTTTATATGTTTAAAATTTTAATATGTTTAAATTTTTAATAGGGTAGCAACGCATTATGGTTTGATAGGGTATAGTGTAACAAATATAAATGTTATAAATATTAACATTTAATACTAAGTAGGTTAATTAGGGTAATTAATTAATTATTAAAAGGTGACTTGAAAAGTCACCCCCCTTACCACTTAGGGTTTAAAATATCCGACAGTAATTCTTGTAAAATATCTTTTTATCTATCCAATTATCAATATATATTTGTCTTATTAATGGCTTATTGAATATTCCAACTGTTCTGGTAATATTTATTGTGTGAAGTGAATAAATATTCGCTTCATTTGGTATCAGAGCTACTTTGTGATTTAGGCCTTTGCCATATGGTGATTTTTAATCATAATCCTATGGAGTCCCTAAATTTATGGTCTTTCACCAAGTAAAAAAAGAAAAAATATTCAAAAGAAAAATAAAAAGGAAGAAGTAAAAAAAGAGAGAGAAGAAGAAGAAAGATTGCCATAAAAAAAGGAAGGTCAAAAATAAAAGTAAAAATAAAAGAGTAAATCCACAAGTGGTTTCTCCACCCACGGTTTTGTTTTAAAAAGTGGTTTTTTAATTCTAGGGTTTAAACCCTAATTCCCACCCCATTCATAAAAAATATATATCAATAATACTATTAGTAATAATAAAATTTATTATTGTTATATATTTTTTCAAAAAAACTTTCGACCCAATTCACAAAAAATATATATACTATATTATTATTTTTAAATAATAATTGGTAATATATTATATTTGTTATTATTAAATTTTTAATAATAATACTAATTAATAATAATAATAATAATAATAATTACTTAATAATTATTATTTAATAATTGTGTTATTTACAATTATTACTTTATACAAGAAGGAAAAAGAATCAAAGAAGATATTAAAAGAGACATATTGAGAATTATTACAGCTTTTGTATCTACCCTTCTAGGAGAAATGAAGCCAAAAGTGAAGTGAAAACATAGTCGCAAACAATGGCACCTACATATTCGAAAATGAAGTCACAGCTACAAACAACAGTGGATGAGTTAGATCAATATAAGGCGATCAACATAAGTCAACAAGATGAGGTTGAGACGTAGAAGTGGTTGAAAGAGTGGAGAGACAATGAGAATTGTCGCTTATGGAATCAAAATCAATAGCTAGAACGAACCATAAGAGATAACAAGAAAATGTTATCTGATCAGGATCAAGAAATATCATGTTTTAAAATTCATAATCAAAACCTAGAAGACCAGATCAAAAAGTAAAAAAATGACAACAAATCACCATATGGAAGCGATAATGATTTAGAAGAAGAAATAAAACATCTAAGCAAACTCATCATGGAAAAAGATGTTGAATTGGCGCAAGTCCATATGAAGTTAGAAAATCAAGAAACAGAGTTGCGTCATCATCAACAGCAAAAAGAAAAACTCTAGCAGCAGTATGATGACAATAAAAAGATGCATAAGTTAGAACTGACGAAATTCAACAAGGTGTTATCAAGCAATACCAAAGAGATTTCTCGACTACAAAATCATAACAAAACACTGATTACAAAGATCAAAAAATTGAAAAACAATAACAAGAAGGAACACTCCGGTGAAGACCTCGAAGGAAGAATACTAGAAAAGCAAGAAGAAAACCAGTGTCTAAATAATCGTAATCAGGAACTAGAAAATCAAATCAAGAAATTAGAAATTGAAAAAAAGTCACAATATGAAAGAATTGAAAAGATTCAGAATCATAACAATCTACTGGAGAACCAAGAAGCACAAATCCAGGAAAATGTATCCAAAAATCAAATCAAGGAAGTGAAGACAGTCCTCACCGTAGTCCAAAAGAAAGAAAAACAAACAACACATACACCTTACAAACATCCTAATTATAATCGTCATTTCAACCAACAACAGGATCAAAACAAGCACTCACAGAATAATTATGTTGACAAGCGAAAAGCCCAACATGCTAAGCAACAATTGAAATGTCCCGTTCCACAAAATGATCTCAGAGCTTCGATAAAAGTAGATCTGGGATGGACCACAATAGAAATGATGCGACAGTTCTCCTTGGGAAACCATAACTCGTATCATCCCATTTTATCAAGTGTCACAATTACAAAAAGGAAAGGATCCTGAGATGACAGTTCAAGGGAATTAAGACATTGTTGTCGATACAAGCTTTGAGGACAAAGCTTCCCTTAAGGGGAAGGCAATGTAACAAATATAAATGTTATAAATATTAACATTTAATACTAAGTAGGTTAATTAGGGTAATTAATTAATTACTCAAGAGGTGACTTGAAAATTCACCCTCCTTACCACTTAGGATATAAAATACCCGACACTAATTCTTGTAAAACATCATTTTATCTATCCAATTATCAATATATATTTGTCCTATTAATGGCTTATTGAATATTCCAAGTGTTCTGGTAATATTTATTGTGTGAAGTGAATAAATAGTCACTTCATATAGACCCGGTATGTTGAGAGGGATGGATGTATTGCTCACCCTATGTCACTATGAGACCCAGGGTCATGGGAGGGCAGTGCTGATACACGCTCCCCAGGTTGTTGTGATGACGACGGTCAGATGCTTGCTAGGAGAGGCTAGGTACACTACTTAGTCGATGCTACTTCTCTTAGGTTCTATGTGGTTAGGTTAGTATAGTTGGAATCCACTTTGTACTAGCAGAGGTGTTATGTATCTAATATTACGAGCAATTATTGTAATATTAATGTAGTATTAATTAAAACATAGGATCACACCCTTTCAGTGAAATGATGTATTTTGACCTATAAAAGGTCTTCTCATAATTGTAATTAAATCATCATTCAATATTCAATTTTACTGTGGTTAATTTTCAGAATTCATGTGGGTTTTAGAGTTTTATTCCGCTTCAAGTGGTATCAGAGCCTCGTTTGGCTAATATGGGCCTTTGGCTTGGCTTGTAGCCTTATTTTAGGGTTTCCCTAAAATATTGGACATTGTCCAAAAGAAAAAAGTAAAAAGTAAAAAAAGAATAAAAGAAAAAAAATTAAAAAAACAAAAGAAAGGAAAAGGAAAGTAAAAAAAAGATAAGATAAGTAAAACAAACACATGGTTTTGCTTTTAAAGTAAAACAAACACATGGTTTTTCTTTCCACCTTCAACCGAGGTTTTGCTTTGATTTGAATTATTATAATATATTTATAATAGTTCAATTTTTTGTTTTATTATATAAAATAATAAAATAAAGATTTTATTATATAATAATTAATTATTATTCCTTAAACCTCACCATTCTTAATAAAACAAAATTCCTCCCTGCACAAGAAAAATGGCAGAAATGAATGAAATTAAAGAAAGAATGGCGAAATTAGAGCTTAACCAAGCCCAAGGTTCTAAAAATATTGATGGTTTACACTCAAGACTCAACCAAATCGAAGGAGAACTACACAAAAGCAAAATTGAATTATCAAAGACTGTCAAAAAAGAAGTCAACGAAGCAGTATCTTGGGAGATGGAAGGTGTAAAAAGAAACATCACAGTATTGTTTGAATCCGGGTTAAGCAAACTTGAGCATCATTTGGAAAACACAATTACTACATTAGTGTGCAATATGTCAAAGGAAGACCAGCCATCCTCAAATTCAAGGCATCATAAGACAATTCCTCCCAAAAGAGGAAGTCCATAAGAAGAGTTCGATCATGATCTCTCTCCAAATCATGAGCAGTCACTTTCTCCTCCAAAAAGGAATGGATATCAAATGAAACCCAAGTTAGAATTTTCAAAATTCAATGGAGACACAAAACGAAGCATGGCATGGATCAACAAGGCAGAAGAATTTTTTTCCATACACAATATCACAGCTGACGAGGAAATGATAAAATATGTCTCTATGCAACTAGAAGAACGGGCTTACAACCGGTACATGTGGTGGAAGGTTACAACACAGGAAACTAAGTGCAAGTGGAGAACATTCAAAAATGATTTCTTTAAGAGGTTTGAAGACTAAAAAGAAAAAGACTTCTTCGCAAAACTTACCAAACTACAGCAAAAAGGCGATGTCGATGAATACACCGACGAATGGGAAGCCCTGGCGACACGTGTGCCAGAACTTACAGACAGTCAACGCCTCCAAAATTATGTGTACAGACTAAAAACCCATATAAGAGATGAACTAGAGTTACTAAATGTATCAACCTTGGACAAGGTAAGACACAAGGCAAAAATCATTGAAGAAAAATTAAAAAAGGCGTGGAACAAAAACCATGACAAAGATAGAAGGTCTATTCCAAATACCAAAACCGACACCAAATACTAGCCACCACATCTAAGGAATGACAACAAAACCACCTTAGAAGCCCAACTGATGAAAGAAAGAAAGTGTAAGTATTTCGAAGAGAAGTGGGACCCAAGACACAGATGTTTAAAAAAAGAGACCACCAAGAACTTATATCAATGTGAAGCAGAAAAAGAAGACAAGTCAGATAGCGATGAATTCGACATAGAAGAAAATCGTGACATCGAAAATCCCTTGTCAGATTCAGAAGATGAAGAAACTCCCAAAGTATCAATTGTAGCCATAACAGGAATGCACCAACCAAAAACATCAAAATTAAAAGGGCATATAAAAAATAACATTGTTGTAGTCCTATTTGACACAGGAAGCACCCATAATTTCATCGACGTAAGTGTTGCAAAGAGGATTAACCTTTTCATATATCCAGTACCCAACATGAAAGTAATGGTAGCAGATGGAAAGAAGATCAAAAAAGTAGGGAAATGCCACAAAGTTAAGCTGCAAATACAAGACTATAACCTTGAGTTATAATTTTACGTAGTGCCCTTAGGAGGAGTTGATGCAATATTAGGAATTCAGTGGTTGCAAACACTAGGTACCTACTCAACAAAACACCAAGAAAACTTTATAGAGCTTAAATTCCAAGGAGAAAGATACAAATTATATGGGTTCCAACCCCCTCGCACGCAAATCATGTCATCCCACAAAATGGAGAAGCTAATTCAAAAAGGAGTGCTAGCATATGTCGTACAATACCAGGAGATGGAATTATTAACTTCAGAAGTAGTTAAACCAGATCATCCAGAGGTCAAAGGATTAATCCAAAAATACAAAAAATTATTCGAAGACCTCCCCATGGAGTAACCACCAGAAAGGAAGATCAAGCATGTCATCGAAATCAAGTCAGGATCCAGCCCTGTCAATATTAAACCCTATAGGTATCCACACCACCATAAGACGGAGATTGAAAGATTAATCCGTGATTTATTGAAATGTGGAGTGATTACAGAAACTCAAAGTCCTTATGCTGCACCAGTAGTACTGGTACGAAAGAAGGATGGATCATTTAGGCTATGCATTGATTACAGAGGACTAAACAAAATAACTATTAAAGACAAATTCCCCATTCCATTTATCGATGAAATGTTGGACGAACTACATGGCGCAAGGTACTTTTCAAAATTAGACTTAAGGTCAGGATATTACCAAATCAGAGTAAGGCTAGAAGATGTGGCGAAGACAGCTTTCCGAACCCATGAGGGACATTACGAATTTAAGGTAATGCCTTTTGGGCTAACTAATGCCCCGACGACATTTCAAGCAACATGATGAATAACCTATTCCATTCATTCCTAAGGAAGTTTGTATTAGTGTTTTTCGATAACATCCTTATATACAGTAAGACATGGAAGGATCATCTCACACACCTAGAACAGGTGTTCTCTATTTTAAAATAAAATCAGTTCTACTCCAAGATGTCGAAATGCATGTTTGGTAAAGAAGAAGTGAGCTATCTTGGACATGTAATATCTAAACAAGGAGTCAAAGTTGATCGAGAAAAAATCAAATCCATCATAGAATGTCCCAACCCTACTAACATCTCCAAGTTAAGAGGATTCCTTGGGCTAACGGGATTCTATAGAAGATTCATTAGGAATTATGCGCATAGAACTGCACCCTTATCCAACCTTCTAAAAAAGAATGCATTCCATTGGAATGAAGAAGCGAAAAAATGTTTTGAAGCCTTAAAAGGAATTATGTCCTCCACACCTGTATTAGCTACCGCAAACTTCTCCAAACCATTCGTGATAGAATGTGACGCTTCAGGTTATGGGTTGGGAGCAATACTAATGCAAGATGAACACCCGATAGCTTTTGAGAGCAGGAAATTAAACAAGCGAGAACAATTGAAGTCTACATCTGATAAAGAAATGTTTGCAATTATGTAGGCATTGGTAAAGTGGAGACAATATCTCTTAGGGATCAAATTCATGATCCGCACAGACCATAATAGTCTTCAATACCTACTTCAATAGAAAACTTTGTCCACAGAACAACAGAAGTGGATAGAAAAAATCCTTGCTTTCGACATGGAAATAATACACAAAAAAGGGAAGGAAAATGTAGTCACAGATGCACTCTCCAGAAAAGATGAGGATATTACCTCTTACTCCATCTCAATCGCAATTCCAAAATGGCTGAATGAAATATGAAGTGAATATGCCAAGGACCCAAAAACAAACACTATAATTAACAACTCCAACCGTGACCCCAAGTTTGAATGGAAAAACGATATTCTTTGGTATAAGGGGAGGATTTATTTGAACTCAAACTCTAAATTCAAGGTTAAAGTAATAAAAGAATCCCATGATTCACCAGCCACCGGACATGTAGGGTTCTTCAAATCTTATTATAATGCAAGAAGGTCATTTTTCTGGAAGGGAATGTAGAAAGATATCCAGCAATATGTAGCAGAATGCGACAATTGCTAGAGAAACAAAAGTGAAAATGTTTTAACCCCAGGGTTACTCCAACCCCTACACATTCCAAACCAGAAATGGGAAGCAATATCAATGGATTTCATCTATGGGTTACCTCCGCCAGAAGGAAAGGACAAGATCCTTGTAGTGTTTGATCGATTAACCAAATTTGCTCGCTTCATGGTAATAAAAAAAACAGACACGGCAAAACAAATTGCAGAAGCATTTTGCAAAAATGTCTACAAATTGCATGGCTTCCCAAAAGTCATCGTCAGCGATAGAGATGCAAAATTTAATGGAAAATTTTGGAGGGAATTCTTTAAACAAATGGGTACATCACTCAATATGAGCTCAGCTTACCACCCCCAAACATATGGTCAGACTGAAGTCGTAAATAAATCCTTAGAAGCATATCTACGTTGTTTCGTAACAGATAAACAAAACCATTGGTCTCAATGGTTACACTTAGCAGAATGGTGGCACAATTCAACATACCACACCTCCGCAAAAATGACCCCTTTCCAAGCGTTATATGGGTATGAACCTCCAAATTGGAAGGAGTTAGTTCTGAACAACACTAATGTTCCAAAAGTAAGGAACCAACTAGAGAAGTCCCAAAAAACAATTGAATTACTCAAGGATAACTTAATCATGGCACAGAATTGCATGAGGCAACAAGCAGATCAACGCAGAACCGAAAGATAATTTGAAGTAGGAGACTAGGTATTCATAAGACTCCAACCCTATAACCAGGTATCCCTTAAAAATGGAGGGAAACACAAGTTGGCCCCAAAGTTCTATGGACCGTACCATATTATCCAGAATATTAGTCAAGTGGCATATAAATTACAGTTACCTGATAAAAGTCGTATCCACAATGTCTTCCATGTATCATGTCTCAAAAAAAATTTGGGTAAACATCAAACAGTACAAACAATACTTCCTATGTTAGATGACGAAGGAAGGGTCATTTGGGAACCCGAGGCAATCATTGCAATCTGAGAAAGAAAACTCCGTTCTCGAACACTCAAGGAATATCTCGTTAAGTGGAATAATTTTCTAGATGAAGACGCATCATGGGAGACAGAACAATTTTGTCAACAATACCCGTCCTTACCCTTGCTTTGAAGACAAAGCATTCTAAAAGACGGCGGCAATGTTATGTATCTAATATTACGAGCAATTATTTTAATATTAATATAGTATTAATTAAAACATAGGATCACACCCTTTCAGTGAAACGGTGTATTTTGACGTATAAAAGGTCTTCTCATCATTGTAATTAAATCATCATTCACTATTGAATTTTATTGTGGTTAATTTTTTGGAATTCATGTGGGTTTTAAAGTTTTAGTCCGCTTCAAGAGAAAGGAAAAGGAGGATGCAGACGTAGGTTAGGATGGGAGGATATGTTAGTTAGTATTGTTGAGGTTGGGTGGTTCCTAATAACGAGTTAGTGGTAGCAGGTACCTGTCTTGTTTGATCGGTTAAGTTAATAAGAACACAAAGACAAGATATGAAACCATAAAAGGGAGTTACTATTAAATAACTGAGAATGTTAAATCAATTATCTTATATATGTTTTGCTTGCATGAAAAATTATTAGTATTAGTTAGCAGTTATGTGTACGAAAGATGATGTATGTTATAGTACATGTTCGACCTGTGCATGTACTGGCCATGCATACACACCTTGCACATGCACACTATTATCAATATACATATATGTAACATGTCAAATAATCATATAAATTGTAATAAACAAATATGATAGTTACCCATTGATCAATTTAGATAATGAATGTTTAGTTGTTAGGGCATGTGTAATAATAAGTCGAAAAAAACTATTTGTTAATTATATCTAGGAATCATAATAAACAATTTAGAGAAGTGCCCCCCATATGAAATATCATTGAGAAACATTAATTTTAGAAAGTTGTATGGTTTAAATCGTGATTAATTAAACCGGTAAATGTATCTTGTGGATTAAGAAAAGTGTAATAGATTAGTGCTAGGGTACTTAGCAATTAAACAAATAAATGTTGATGTTATTAATTACAATCAATTAATTATACTATCATTATGGGTGGAAAACTATTTTACCTCTAATTATATTATCATGCTTGGTATCACCTCTAATTCACAAGAACATGGAAAACTATTTTATTGGAAACGACTTAGTTATGTAGTAAAGGGACTTTAGCAATGTTTTATTCTGATTAGCAATGTTTTAATAGGAGTAAATTATTCTTGTAGTAAAAGAATTTTTCTTCTAACTACAAATATGATATGCATTTTAGAGAAATTTTAGGCACAAACAGGAATAATATTTTTAAATGTTTGACCCATATTATAAAAAATTGAGTGAATCTCGTATGGATGGATATCTGAATTTATATTCCTAGAATTCCAACCACTAGAAGAAAATGTGCAACAAGATTAGCTACCACTTTATTATGACTAGTTCATGTGTTTTCATATTTTTCCTTTATATATATCAATATGTTGTCGTGGTGGTCTACACTTTAAAATATTTTGGTTATTCAAAATATTATGAAGAGAGATCAATTATTTTGACCTAATCTGGCTAGAGTCATTCAAATTTATTAATCCAAAATTCCAATTTTGACAAAATTTCCATAGCTAAATACCAATTATGCTGAAATAAGTAAGATATTTACCCTTCTTCTGTATTTTCACCTAATTAATCCATTGTGGTTGGAATGTCATCATCATATGTCTTTTCCAATGTTGTTATGGAGCTAGTGAAAGATAATGAGGGTCTCTTTTGATGCGTTAGATGAAATAGAAAACTAAAAAAATAGGAATCCTTCAACTTACATGGATATTTTGAGATACTTACATGATAAATATTGCTTTGAGTGAAAAATATGAAATGTAGGAAGTTGAATCACATTTTTTAATATTTAAATTTTATCCATTGAAAAATGTTCATAACTATCTCGAGTTTGATATTTTCTAATTGTTACATCTTTTTGTTTTGGAAAATGGTAAGGTATATGTCTTTGTGGGTCAAACTTTTCAGTGCCTAAATGATGGAAGCAACTTACGAAAATTGGTAGACATAAAGAGAACAAATAATAAGTTAGTGCAACACTATTTTTCTAAAATAAATTTAGTAATTTTTTGTAATACTTAGCACTTAATAAATTTAGTGTTGGGATTATTGTTAATCCTCCCTTTGACCATATTTTCCTACATTAGTCTATTTTTTTATTTCCCTTTCTTAAGAGGTCTTCATCACTTCACCCGTGCATGGGGGACATGACTAGTGGACATCTGCCACTTACTGCACCTGTCTGCATGCATTTTGGAGCTCCAAGGATCAATCCCTATTTTATAGGAACCCACTCAAAGTGCCACCAGCAGTGTCCAACAGTTGACTCCAGTAGGTCATCAGTTATCCTTAGTTAAACCTCGATCCCCATCAGTTAGATCACTTCCAGTGTCTCTAGCGCTAGTTTTGCATGCATGCAAAGAGTGTTGCACCTTTGTTCACCTACCCTCTTTAGTTAACTGATTGTAACTAGTTATTAACTATTTTAGTGATATGAAGTTGCACTAGTTATCTCTAGTGGTTATTTTCCCACACAAAGTTAGATCCTAAGCCAGTCTAGGTTGGTAGATTCAACTGCCTCTTCATGTATTTGAATTATTCCTTGATTATTGTATTATATATTCACCCATAATGTGAATATTATGTAATGGAATATTTCTCATATTGTTCTTCAACTCATTGGGTAATAGCAATTATTCTTCTCTATATTTTTCTTGTGCAATGTATGTGAATACTATTTCTGTCCCAAGATCTCCCTGTTAGAATCTAATATTTAGTACGTATTAAGAATGTTTTGTAGTGTCACATTTAGTTAACTTCATCCCTTATATACATCTAGTGGACCAGAGTGGGATTGTTGGAGTGCATGAGAAAAGAGACTAGAATATTCAAGTTCAATAAGGTGTTGAGCATTGAGAAGCTCATTGTTGCATTTTTCATTGCTATAATAAGGATTTGACATCTTTCCCTCCCCCAATCAAGTGTTCTTGTGATTGTGGTTTGACATAAAGAATGTTTTGTAGTTTATGTTGAAATTGTGTATATCTTGGAATTTCTCCCTTCGACCTAGGCTTAGACCTTCTTTTGCACGCAGCAAAGCCCAAGATATTGACCCGACACATAAATTCTCAGTTGGCAACACCTGTGACACAGATGCAGTCTCACCTGAGATATCTCTTACGGGTAACTTCCAGAACCAGGTTTCTGTAGTTGGGTGGGGATTTATTCTCCCTAGCACCTTCCCAACTAGCTCGATTGAAGCCGGTGGGTGTATTATTTATTCTTACTATGCACAAATAAGACACTACTTAACTTATCCGTTGACAGATATTATAACAACAATATAATCTTTAACACATAGGTTATCTATCAACAATGTGACTCATGCATAAGAGAACTCATTCATAAGCAAATACATAAACATGTATTCACAATACATTCCTAGGACTTAAGCACATTCATCATATACATTCATGTGACATAAACACATTCATCATCTACTCAATGACATAGTATTCAACGTGGAAACCAATTCTGGAAAGTTACCACAAAGGTGATCTTCATTTGGCAAGATAAATATATGGTACATTTTTTCTGCGCACTCAGCTTTAGACTTTGTTCTAGATATTCTTCTCATATCTATATAGATTCATCTCTCCTCTCATGCTCTTAGTCTTTTGTAGTTCAATATTCTTGTACTTTCCTCTAATGTTGATCTGCACACAGCATGGATTGACTACTATTCTCTTCGAATCTAATGTCAATCCACACATAGCCTGGATCGACTACTCTTCTTACAGACACAACTGACTAACTAGGAATTAAACAACTAAGAAAGTAAGTAACAGAAGAGGAGGTAAGTCCAAGTAAATAACTGCATACAACTTGGATTTTCCCTTTTATAGACTCTTTACATGTTGCATTCAGAAGAATATGAGATAAAAAAAAGTTATAAAAATAGTTGATAGTTGATAAATGGATAACATGAACGTGATCACACCATTTCATCTCTGTAATACAATCACAAGCCATCTGGATATACTATTAATATAAATAATATTGATAATATCAATGTAAAACATTTTTCATTTAAATCAGAACATTACACGATATTGCACAAACACGAACACTTGAACTGCCATAGTGCACCGATGACATCATAGAGCTATGTAACACATGAAATAACACACCAATGCCCCAGCCTCTTTAATCGGTTTCCATACATAATTATGTGTGCATCGATTTGGTCGCCGATGAGAATCCCTTACGACATTTGAGTCTGCACATATTGAACCAGAGATGACTACACTTACAACTTGGTGTGACAAATTAGAGTTCTTTTGTCTGTCATAATTCAGTCTGCCAGCCTTGTGGGAAACGTTTTCCAATGCATCCGCATTCACGGGATGGAGATTCTGTCAAACAATGCAGCAACACGCAGAGATGTGGAGGTTACATTTATTGACCAACCACTGATTTTGAAGGGTTATTTAAAGGGATGGATGAATGGGATTTCTTTGACAGTGGAGTGCGATTTTAGGGTGCTTGCAAAGAGAGAGACGCTATTAGATAATAGCTTAAAAAATGAAGACATGGGCAAAATTGATTTTAGGGTGCCTGGGGATAGATTGTGAAGATAATATGACTCCAATTGAAGCTTTAGCCATGGCTAGAGTGGACTATGTTGGAAATATTAATTACTCGCTGATCCATATCTGATCTCAGCCAACTCTGTCAGAGTCAGTATCAGTCCAGATCTTGTCAGTCAGTCTGACAAGAGTGAAGAGTCCACGATTCATCAATGTAAACCAGTCGAATTAATTTATGAAGCTAAGTTGTTAGGTAGATAGTTATTACAGTTTTTAATGGTGAGTCAGTCGATTCATGTAGAAGCAATTTTCAGGTTTCCTATAAATAGAAGAAGAAGATTGTAAATTAAGTTAAACACAATAGAGAGCGAGAGAGAGCTCAAAAAATAGCAGAGAGTGAAGAAAGAATTGTGTCGAAGCTCAAGATTCTATGTATATGATTCTGTCGAAGAGTTGAAGCTCTGTAAAAGGATCATTCGGTGAGCCGACAAGTTTGGATCAACAAGTTTGTAATACCTTTGTTATTTCCGCACAAGTTATATATATGAAATACTTTATGGTTGAATGCATGTTTATTTAACTGCACAATATTTCCAGAGTTACTTGAGTAAATGTTGTTTACATTTACCCATTTTAGTGAAAGATCATAAATTTCTCACTCCGTGAAAGTTCCAGGTTTTACGACAGAGTGGTCGACTTAAGTCTTCCTAAATATTTGGGTATATGTTTTTATAAGTTCTCTAGAATTGTTATTGTTTCAATTTTTACTTCATCTTACTCACAGGTGAAAAACATTTATAATCTCTTAAGTCTTTTAGACTAAGAAATATCATTTTTAAATTTCGACTAAAACCAAATCAAAGTAAGCGAACCGACAAGGTCGGTTGAGTAAACTGACTAGTGGTCGAAGTGATCAACCAACTAGTGGTCGGTTACCAAAACCAGCAAGTGGTCGAAGTAAAACATGTCGGTAGAACCCACAAGTAACTATGGTAGAACTAACAAGTAAGAACTTGTCGAGGTAAATTAGTCAGGTCTAAAAGGTCGACCAAATTTGATAAACTTGTCTAGTTGGGAGTTAGACAAGTTTCACTCGACAAAAAAAAAGACAAAGAAAAGGAGGTCGACGTGAAATTTTTAATAACTGAGCGGTAAACTCAAGTTTAGTCGGATTGGTTTTGGCTAACTGGTATCAGAGCAAGGTTTAGAAAATAAATCTTGTCTTAAAAAGTGGCAAATTCATTTTCTAAGGAAAGTTAAAAATTAAAAATGGTTTCCACTTCTGGTTCATTGCAAACTCCAATTTTTACAGGAAAGAATTATGAATATTGATCTCTAACAATGAAGGCCTTGTTCATAGGTCAAGATGTCTGGGAGATAGTCCAGCATGTTTATGCAAAACCAACAAACATGACAGCATATAACAATCTCACACAACTGAGAAAGATGTCTTGAGGGAACAGAGGAAAAAAGATGGAAAGGATATATTATACATACACGAAGCCATGCATGAAAGCATACTCCCAAGAGTAGAAGAAAAAATTAATGCTAAGCAGGAATGGGATCCATTGGAGACTGCCTATCAAGGTTTGGATAAGGTATGGACATCCAAGCTGTAGATTCTGAGAATAGATTTTGAATCTCTGTCCATGAAAAATTCAAAGACTGTAGACACATTCTACACCAGATTTGTTGGTTTGATAAACCAAATGAAATATCATGGAGAAGACATAGAAGACCAAAGGGTCGTTGAAAAAATTCTCAGAAGTCTTCCCCCAAGATTTGAGAACTTGGTTGTGACATTGGAAGAACACATAGACATGCTGAAGTTTACCATTGATGAGCTACAAGCTTCACTTATCAATCATGAACACAGACTTAGCAAAACACAAACATCATTGGAAGGTGCATTTGCAGCACAATAATCTATAAGTCATGGTAGAGGCAGGGAGAGAAACAACTTCAGAGACAGAGGAAGAATTTCTTCCAGAGGAGAACGAGGCAGAAGTCCCGCAAATGTCGAAAGTAGAGGAGAGTATCATAATCCAAGTCAGCCAAGTGGCCATAGGTTTGATAAATAAAAAATTCAATGTCATTACTGTAATAAATTTGGTCATTATGCATATGAATGCAAGAAGAAACAATATGACCAAGGAAGGCAAAGCCCACATCAGTCGACCAACACCAGCACTTCGAGAAGTGCAATGTTAATGGCATCGACATCTCCAATTGAATGTAATGCTATTCAAGAAAGTCCACATGACATATGGTACTTAGATTCAGGCTACAACAATCATATGACTGGTAATTTAAATTTGTTTTCCAGTCTAGATAATTCAGTTCAAACTAATGTTACACTTGGAAACAATGTCCAAGTTTCTTTTTTAGGAAAAGGCACTGTTGATTTTCTAACCAAACAGGGGGAGAGTAAGTATATCCCTAATTTCTATCATGTCTAAGGTCTGAAACATAATTTGTTGAGCATTGGACAGCTGATACAGAAAGGCTACAGAGTCTACATAGAATATGATCACTACGTGATTAAAGACAAGCATCCAAACGACCAGCTAATAGCAAAAGTGCCAATGACAGGCAATCGCTTGTTTCCACTGAGGATAATTCCCGACATGAAAGGGAAGACAAACATGGGAGCTACGTTCAAGGCAGAAAGTAAAGAAACAGTCGAGCTCCTCGACAAGAAAGAAAATGGCAGTGCTAATTTGCAAGATGCATTTCAAACAGAAGTTCAAGATGAATCTTGGTTGTGGCATTTCAGATTTGGACATGTGAATTTTGGTGGGCTGAATCTATTGCACACAAAGAATATGGTGAAAGGATTGCCATTCATTGAAGGACCAAAAAGGGTTTGTGAAGGCTGCATTTTTGGCAAGCAACACAAAGAGACTTTTCCAGTCGGAAAGCCATATAGAGCATGCACACCACTTGAAATTGTGCACTCTGATATTTGTGGTCCAATGCAGACATCATCCATTGGTGGCTGAAATTATTTTCTAACTTTTATTGATGACTACTCAAGAAAAACGTGGGTATGTTTTCTAAAACATAAATCTGATGCATTTGATTATCTTCAGCAGTTCAATGCACTTGTGGAGAACCAGAGTGGACATTGCATCAAGATCTTAAGGATCGACAGAGGAGGTGAATATGTCTCAAATGAATTTCTAAATTTTTGCAAGACCCATGGCATACAAAAACAATTCACTGCACAGTATACACCTCAGTAAAATGGTATTGCCGAAAGAAAGAATAGAACCATCATGGAGATGGCACGCAGCATGTTGGCATCCAAACATTTGCCAAATGAATATTGGGGTGAAGCAGTTGCAACTGTTGTATACATTATGAACCAATGTCCGATAAAGAATGTGAAGAACAAAGTTCCCCAAGAAGCATGGACAGGTATGAATCATAGTGTTTCTCATTTAAAAGTTTTTTGTTGTGTTGCATATGCTCATGTTCCAGATGAGCTGAGAAAGAAGCTAGACAAGAAGGGACATAAATGTATTTTTGTTGGCAATTCTGAAGACACAAAAGCATACAAGTTGTATGATCCTGTCACAAGGAAAGTGATAATCAGTCGAGATGTTCGATTTGTCGAGAATGAATTATGGGATGAAACTGTCGACATAAATGTCAAGATTGTGTCAAATGTCGACAATGATGATGTGGAAGAGGAAGTAGTTCAAACACCCCATGTAATTCAATCGGTCGCAGCACCATCGACTCCCATGACACCGTGACATGGTTCAACACAAGGACCATCGACATAAGTAGAAGCTCAAGCTACACCGACAAGCAAACCAAGAGGACAACAAACTCCATCAAGCATTTCGTTAAGGTCGGCATCGACAGAACCGGTGAAGACAAGAATTCTGCGTGAGATATATGAAGCCGGTACACCAAATTGATTCTCTCTCTTTGCATTATTTTCTCTTATATATGATCCACTAACATTTGAAGAAGTTGTTGAAGAAGAAGTATGGGAACAAGCCATGGATGAAGAAATAGAATGCATTGAGAAGAACCAGATATGGGAGCTGATTGATGTACCAAAAGCCAAAGATGTAATCAGTGTCAAATGGATTTATAAGACAAAGCAAGATGTTGATGGGAATGTGCAGAAGCACAAAGAAAGAATGGTAGAAAGAGGGTTCACACAGCAACCCGGCATAGACTTCAATGAAACATTTGCACCTGTTGCGCGCATGGATACAATCGGAATAGTCTTGGCCATTGCTGCACAAAACAAATGGCATGTTTATCAAATGGATGTTAAGTCAACATTTTTGAATGGCTATCTAGAAGAGGAAGTATATGTGGAACAACCACAAGGTTATGAAGTTCTAGGTCAAGAGCATAAAGTGTACAGGCTGAAAAAGGAACTCTATGGCTTGAAGCAAGATCCTAGAGCTTGGTACAGTCGGATTGATTCCTATCTCATTGAAAATGGATTTCACAGAAGTGAAAGTGAACTGAATTTGTACAACAAAGTTGATGAGCATGGTAAGATTCTAATTGTCTACTTGTATGTAGATGATTTAATATTTATTGGTGATTTTGGCATAGCAGATCTTAAAGCAGTCATGGAAAGTGAATTTGAAATGAATGATCTGGGGCTTATGAATTTTTTTTCTGGGCATTGAAGTTCAGCAGTCTGAAAGTGGTATTTTTATATCACAGTATAAATATGCAAGTGAAGTTTTAAAAATATTTAACATGTCTAATTGCAAGACAGCCCCAACACCAGTAATAACAGGTTTAAGATTGAGCAAGGATGATGAAGGATCAACTGTAGATCCTACGATGTTCAAAAGGCTTGCTGGCAACCTTATGAATTTGACAGCGACAAGACCAGACATCATGTATGGAGTAAGTCTGATCTCAAGGTTCATGGAGTCACCAAAAGACTCACATTGGCAAGCAGGTAAAATAATTCTAAGGTATGTAAGTGGCACAAAAGACCTTGGAATTATGTATTCAACCTCAGAAATTTGTAAACTCACTGGATACACTGACAGTGACAATGGAGGCAGCATAGATGACAGAAAGAGCACATCTGGGTACACATTTCATTTTGGTACAGTTGTTGTTTCATAGTGACTCTAGTCTTCAACAAAGTCAGAGTATGTTGCAGTGACAAGTGTTGCATGTCAAGCTGTCTGGATGAGGAGAGTGTTAAAAGACTTGTCACAGAACAGACAACCATATTCTGTGACAACAAATAAGCCATAGCATTATCAAAGAATCATGTGTTCCACAAGAGAACCAAGCACATCGACACAAGGTTTCATTTCATAAGAGAGTTGGTGAACAATAAGGAAATTTGTTTGGAATTTTGCAGGTCTGAAGATCAACTTGCAAATATCTTTACAAAACCATTGGAAAAGGACACATTCCAGTATCTGTGTAGTTATCTTGGAATGACAAGTTCTGCACAGTGAACTCTATCATGCACAGAGCAAGATTAAGCTCTGAAACATTTTGTAAAATTTTGTTTTAAAAATCCCCATCTACTCATAATTAAGGGGGAGTTTTTGGAAATATTAATTACTCGCAGATCCGTATCTGATCTTAGCCGACTCTGTCAGATTCAGTATCAGTCCAGATCTTGTCAGTCAGTCTGACAAGAGTAAAGAATCCACAATTCGGAAATGTAAACCAGTGGAATTAATTTATGAAGCTAATGCATTGAAGAAACTGAAAGAAAAGCTTTTCTATATTTGTTTTGTGAAGTATGGATATTTTTTATATGTGTCATAATTTTTAGTAATGCATGAGATACCAGGTTAAGAGACACCAATTAAGAGAAATAATATTTGTCTTAATAGTTGTGCCAAATGTTGATATAAACAAATGTCCAAAAGAGATAGTGTAATGCACGAATAAGCAACCAGAAAAACACACACAACCAATCAGCCAGCCAAAAAAACACAAACACACAATCAAGCACAAAGACACGTAACCATTGCCCAACCAATAGACCTCCCCTTATCTGGTGAAAAGGAAGTTGAAATAGTTTGTTATTGTTGAGTGAACCACTATAGCGTAGTGATGATTTTAAAGGTTTTCTATTGTTTTGATGGAATCTTGTAAAAACATTCACTTAAATTTTTAAAATTTCTCTTAAAAGAGTTTTTTTTAGTGTTTTTGAATTCTTAGAGTTAAATCCATTTATGAAGGTTTTTAGTTTTTTACGATATCAAGTAAAATCACTATCCCTTAAAAAATAAAAATAAATTAACAATTTCCAGTAAAATCTTTGCTTGGTTAAGCTTCTTCTCTAATTATTGAGCCAGTTTTTCACGTATCTAAAAGAACATCCGGAATAATGTGAGGACAATCCCCAAATCATATCGGGCCAGGGCGCCACATATTGTGAATTGCGAGTGCAGAGCCACACCCTTGTGGAGACATATTGGGGTAATCGATTTGCGGTACTTACCCTTATAAATGGCAACTATATTTTTTTTTTCCAAGGAAAAAAATCGTAAATAACTTTATTCACATTTGGTAGATGGCCCTCATAGTCCATTATACAAAATACAACAAAATTGTTGTCAGTTACAATATTTGCCTCAAATAGCACAAATCCACAATCCAAGTCTACTGTTCATACTAACAGATAGAATCAATCAATAGCACATGAATAAACTAAGTCTGATCATAGCAGACTTATATCATCACTCCTGAATAAATCAGGTCAGATCAAAAAAAATATGTGATCATTAGCAAAAAAATTCCAGAGCATAACTAGCATGCTGAAAAGGTCTCAGAAAAGTCAAAATGCTGATAAAAAGAAACAGCAGCAATAAAAATCATTTCCAGATCATCCAGAGATGAAAAAACATAGAATTCCAATTCATTCAGTACCAAAAAATAAAGGCCAACCAGCCCGCAAATCAAGCTCTGAAATATGTTGCTAAAGATCACCAATTTCGAAGGCACCTCAAAGTCAGCCATAGCATCATTTCTGGAAATTCA
>LPNX010413936.1:3957-24439 GCA_001517045.1 Pseudotsuga menziesii
CTACAGACATCTTCACCAAAGCGCTTGGACGAGAAAAGTTTGAAAGATTCAGAAACATGCTTGGACTTACGATCACCCCTTCGGATTAAGAGGGGGATTGTTGGAATATAATCCGTCGGGATTATATGTTGTAAATAAATAAAGAAAACTAAATAGTTATGTAGGAAGCCGAAAAGGTTGGGCGGAAGGTGAAACACAACCGTCATATGAATTGTATAAATATATGCATTAGCAAGGGAATAAAATGGAATCGGGAGTTATACCTATCAATAATGATAGAAGGAATACTGCAAGCAAACCCTGGTAAGACGACTCTAAGCCCTGAACAAAATTCTTTTTTCTGAAACTAGGGGAGGAAACGAACATCCCACTGAGGGGACCATGCTGCAGAGAATTGAAACACCTATGGATTCAAAAACCTCAGATAGAGAGTTAGAGCTCATAGGAAAAATAGCACACGCAGGGACTACTACAGCTGTTGTGAATCCAACCTTAGAAATTCACGAACAATCTTCCCTGGAGACAATTGTCGTGCAATTTGAAAAAGAGGTCCTGACTTCGATCAAGGAACTCACGTCGAGACTGTTATTAGATACAACAAATGTCATGCATGTGGAATATAAGGAGATAACTCCGAACAACAAGGAAACTAGAAAAAATGTGGCATCCCCTAAAGAGCCATCATCATGGATCAGACACAAAATCTATAACACCCGGTCTAAGGTGGCAGCTGACAAAGACCAAGTGTCGTCCAGAGGATTAGCATCAGACAAGGTGGCCAAGGTAACACTAGGAAGGAGGCCTCATATCGCAAAATAAAAATCTCAAGCTGAGGTGGACATAAGGAATGGTAAACAAGCTATGATTGGCGGGGCCCTTAGAGCAGGACAGGCCTAGACCAAGGGCCCATGATGCTAGTTCTCTCCTTCAACACAAGGGGGTTGAGGAGCTCCCCCAAGATAAAAGCTCTCAAAAGAATGATTGATAGCATAAATCCTATGATCATTTTCATTCAAGAAACAATGATGGAGGGAGAAAAATCCAAGGGAGCACTGGAGCCTTGGTTGAATGGTTAGCATTTTGGATTCATCAGTTCTGAAGGCCACTCAGTAGGATAAATAACTGCCTGGAACCAGGAGTATGAGAAAATGTAGGAGGAGAAACACATCTCAGTATTGAAAATAGTCCTCAAAGAAAAGGCCTCGGAGAAATCCTTTGCACTATATAATGTCTATGGGCCTTATCTTGAACGAAAGGGTTTCTGGGAAGAAATTTTCAGCTCTAGGTTGATAGAGGAAAGAAACGTAATCCTAGGCAGGGACCTGAATCTAACCTTTTTTGAAAAGGAAAACTGGGGGAAGCTAGCACACCAGAATAACCCTAGCCCATTCTTCACTGTACTTTTTCGAATCCAAGGAGCTGGTTGATGTCCAACCGCTGAAGCTAACACCGACTTGGAGAAATAACATAAGCAAAGACCAGGCCATCTCTAAAAGGTTAGACCAATTTCTACCATCTGAAAATTTACTTTTTGGGTCTTTAATAATTAGAACTTGGGTAGAAGTAGGAGGTCTGTCAGACCACCTCCCAGACCTGCTTCAAATACAAAAACCAGAAGACAAACTAGTGGCACCCTTTAATTTCAACCTAGAGTGGTTATTGGAAGAAGATTACCAAAATTTAATAGAAGAAACATGGGAGCCTCTGGAGACAAACCCTAATATCTCCTTTATGAAGCAAATGTCGGACAATATGCTTAGGGTCAAAAAGGTTTCAAAACCATGGGCTAAGGAATACAATGCAAATCAACAAAAAGAACTTAAAGAGGTTGAAAATGCCTTGAAAATGATATATGAGATGAATAACTCGGGAGTGTTCACAGAAGATGAACTAAAGGAAGTAAGGGAGAAGGAGACAAAAAGAGATGAACTACTGGCTAGAGAAGAAAATCTCCTAAGGCTAAAAAGAAGAGAAATATGGATAAAGGAGGGAGACAAAAACACCAAATTCTTCCACAATTTTTCCAACAATAGAAGAAACCTAAATACAATCCTGACAATCAAAAACATGAACGAGGTAATGGTAAGTTATTTCAAGGAAAAGGCAGAAGCAGGAGAAGAGTTTCTTAAAAATCTGTTCAAGGAACCAACAGGATGTAATATTCAAGAAATACTGGAGGTAATCAACTTGTTCCCTAGAATGATAGAAGAAGAGATGAACATCCACCTGAAGGTCGAAGTTTCAGAAGAGGAATTGGAGAAGGTGGTGTACTCCTTCCAAAAAGGTAAAATCCCAGGGTTGAATGGGCTCACCATTGAATTCTTTCAGGGGTTTTTTTGACCTAGTCAAGGGAGATTTGCTAAAAATGGTGCAATAATCCCAAAGGGTTGGGAAAGTTTTAGGAGCCCTGAACTCCACCTTCTTGGCCCTAATACCCAAGAAACAAAACCCTACTTCCTTTGAAGAATTCAGCCCCATTTCTTGTTGCAATGTGGTTTACAAACTAATAGCCAAAAAAATAGCCCTTAGATTGAAACCAATTCTAAGCAAGGTCATCACTCAGGAACAGTTTGGGTTCCTGGAAAATAGACAAATCCACGATGCAGTTTCCCTTGCCTAGGAAACGATTCATACCATCAAACTTTCTAAAAATCCAGCCTTTGTCTTGAAACTAGACCTTTCCAAAGCCTATGATAGGATAAATTGGACCTTCTTAAGATTAGTAATGATCGAGATAGGCCTGGACCTAGAAATAGTCAACTGGGTAATGGGATGTGTACAATCAGCCTCTTTTGTTGTCCTGATTAATGGATCTCCCTCTAACTTCTTCCGGGCTTCTAGAGGTCTTAGACAAGGATGCCCCCTCTCCCCTTTCCTCTTCCTACTAATAGCATATTCCCTTAGCAGAATCATTTTTTATGCAAAAAGGACTGGATCGTACAAAGGAATAAGAATTACCAGCTCAGTGGATTTGACACATATCCTAATTGTAGATGATGTGGTAATGATGGGAGAGGGATCATGGGAGAACCTAAAGGAAGCAGAGAAGATTTTGGAACTCTATAAGAAATCTACGGGAATGCACATCAATGTAGAAAAATCTATTCTGTCAAAAAAAAAAATCACAGAGGAAATCAAGGAAAGGATCCGGGTAGAAACCCCTTACATTCTAAAACCAATGGATGAAGGATTCAAGTATTTAGGGTTTGTTCTCAAACCCAATGCACACTGCTTCAAAGACTGGATGTGGCTGTATAAAAATATCAAGAGTATAATAGGTTGTTGGAATTTCAAATTCCTATCTAAAGGAGGATGATTGGTACTGTTGAAAGTAGTGCTACAGAGTATACCGGTTTACTGGGCCACAATTGCTTACATCCCTAAGGGCATATTGCAGAAACTAAGGAAAAAATTATTCTCCTTCCTCTAGACAGCTAAGAGAAACATTGAAGGAATCCCATTAGCCAAATGGAAACTTCTTGCAAGCCCTAAGGAGCTAGGAGGATGGGGGATTAGGAATCCTTTTCTATTCTATCAATCATTGGCTGCCAAAACCTTGTGGAGACTGATCAAAAACCCATATTCCCTCTGGGGAAAATTCCTATCATCTAAATATTTCCCAAACGGGTCCATTTATGACTGGATTCAAAAAAGAGACAAAACCTACAAAAATGGATCAATAGGATGGAAAGCCTTGGTCCTATCTTTTCCTCTAGTAGGGAATTGGGTGGCTTGGATGGTAGGGAATGGGAGACAAATTAGAGTAGGTGAATATCCATGGTCAGGATTAGGAGAAATATATAAGTTCTCAGAAGGACTAGACTCAAAACTAAGATGCTTAGGAATCTACAACCTAAATCAAGCCTGTTCAACAACCCTACAAAGAGAAACTCTTTGGAAAAACTCAGAACAGCTAGGATGAGAAGAAGGTCATAAAGAGGAATGGGAGGAATATGTAACAATGCTCAAATACAATTTCATATATTTAGAAGAGGCTAGGGAAGACAAGTTGGTATGGACAAAAAATCCAGTCAACGGTGACTTCACAGCTAAACTTGGATATAAAATATGGGTTGAAGAAAATTTCCAGGGAGAAACAAAAGAGTGGTGGAAACAATTATGGAAAGCTGAAGGACCTTAAAAGGACAAAATCACTTTATGGCCGTTACTCAATAAAAAAATCCTGACCTAGGATAAACTCCAGAAAAGGGGCTGGAATGGGCCAAATCGTTGTACACTCTGCATTTCAAATGAGGAAAATGTTTCTCACCTTTTCAACTTCTGTTCTTATGCAGACTCCATGTGGAAACTAGCGTGCAAATAATTAAAATTCCAAGGGCAACCTGGGACCACACTAGAACAAAAAGCAAAAGTTTGGTGGACAGACAAAGCAGTATGTCTTTATAGTGCTTTCCCATCCCTTTTCACTTATGGAATCTAGTGGGCAAGGAACACTGTTACTTTTAATAATAAGTTAATTCCACCTGAAGTAACTAATTCCCTTGTGATACAGTGGACCAGAGAACATAGATCACAAGTGAAAGAGGAAAAAGTCAGAGTGCTAGTCCCTCCAGCAATAAACAAAGAGATTCCCTGGGCTTTTTTCGATGGAGCAAGCCAAGGGGACCCTCCACTGGGTGGTTCAGGAGCAGTGCTTTACATTCCAAACAAACAAAAGATCCAAGCTAAATTTGCACCAGGCCACTATACAAACAACAAAGCAGAGCTAGTAGCACTTCATTTGGTTCTTGAACTAGCTCTAAACCATAATATAAACCAAATGCAAATCTTTGGAGACTCAAAGATGGTGTTGCACTGGGCCAATAGGAGGATCCAAATAAATTCCCCTCACCTACAACAACTTCTCAATGTGATCACTGAGCTTCTGGATTAGTTTACAAGCTTCAACATTGCACACGTATATAGAGAATTGAATTCGGAAGCTGACAGGCTATCCAAAATGGCCCTTCTCTTGGAGCCAGGCAAGATAGAAACAGAGGTTCTGGCAAACAATCAAATGTAATAGATAGGAAAGACAAGAACACACACTACAGGATGACGAAAATTGTGGAGTTTTTTGTAAATACGATGTAATTTTGTAAAGACGGATGCTAAGGCAAGATTTTGGTGAAGAAAAGACTCTGTTTTCTTCTTTAATGAAAGTTCCTCTGGAACACCTTAAAAATCCATCCTTTATTTAGAATGGCGGATATTTTCCTATTGGAAAATATATATAATACACCTTTTTAGAAAAAAAGCTGAATATACCTTAGAATCATTCTATGAATATTTTAGGACGGGTCTCTGTAAGAGAGAAATATGGTGATATTTTTTTAGGCATATGATAGGGATTAAATCGTAAATGTGATAGTAAATATTATGAAAATGATTTTAAACCCAATGATGTCATTTATATAGATCTGTTAAACCTTTTGCATTCTTTATTTTTTTTAATTGGTAATTTTGTTTTTTTACTATTTACATATTGAAAAAAAATGAAATTATATAAAATATATATTTTCAGACTTATATATGTTAAAAGTATGATATATATAAATATATAATACATATATATCAAACAAACACATTTTGTATGTCTCTTTATTTTTCCCAACCACTCAAATTAAATTTAAGTGACATATAGCATATAACATATCTTGGAGCTTATCATACTCATGGAGGTAATTTCACAAATGAGATATTGCTTTGTGCTTAGACATTTTCTTACTTATAATACCTCACATTAGGTAAGGATACCTAATTTTGATTGATATGGTTTTGAATGAGACCTTAGATGGTCCATATTGGCCAGAGACCTAAAAACTGCACAAAAAAAAATCTTTTATTATTTTATCTGTGTAACTTGTCGTAACATGTACAATTTGGTCGTTGAAGCATTTGTCGTTTACGATTAAAAATGTGTAAAATAACTAATGATTGATTTTTACATTGAATGGATAGGTTATACTTTATATGGCGTTTATATATAAGGGTGACGATGTCGACCCTAACACAGAACCCATCGTCACCCTAACACAGAACCATAAGGTGATGTTCTTCTTTTCAAGTTAATGGTAAGCATAGAGGTTTTGTTGGGGTTATGAGCCCAAGTCTCAACGTAGTCCCACACCCTCCATTACAAGGTGGAAAAGGTTGGAAATAAGGTTAATGAAGAGAAGGACTTAGCGCAAAGCATAGTCTTTAATGTTTTTTAATGATGAAGTGGTTGGGGACTATAGTATTTAAACACCATAGTCGAGACCCTTGATTTTGACCCTGGAATAACAAGATACGTGATGTTACCTTACCCTTTGATGGGAGTACAATTTTTTAAGTGTGTGATTTAATTCTTTGTTTGTGGGGCATTTACACTACCCTGGCTATGAGTTGATAGTGCAGCCAGGCATTTAACGTTGAGTTCTAAAGTGGGCCTGAGAAGGATCTCGGCCCTCCACCTGTCACCATCACCAACAAGGGTTTAATTGGGTTTTACCTGTCTAAAGGTTTCATTTTATCTTCTTGTTTTGGTTTGCAACTGGTAGTTGGAAGGACTGTGTCCCTTCATGGTTGCGCTACACATTTTACTCAACCATTTAAACACAGTTGGGTTAATACATATTTTTTGTGTTTGTTTCTGAGGTACACTTGAGGTTTTTATCAGTGTTTAAAGATCGACATTGTGGCTTCGATTTTGTTGGTTCATCGTGGTGAAGGAGAGGACAAAACCCATGTTGAGCTTTGCAAGCCTATACCAGGTTTTGCGATTCTTAAATGACTTCCTTCAGTTCCGCAATTGGTCTTTTCCTTTTCTTGTTTTTTTTATTAAATACATGTGCTAAGTTCTAAAGTAGGGTTTTACCTTCATTGTAGGCAGAGGAGAGATAAGGGTGCCTAGGAGGAGCTGAACCCTATCCCTCTCTGCAATGATTCTGGTAAGCTTATTAAAATTGAGGTTTTAACAGTCTATGTTTTTTCAATTCTTGAAGTGAATCAAATTTCTTAGCTTAGTTGTGCAGGTGGAGTTTGGGTCATTATGGAAGCTCCTAACAAATCCCAGTTTACCACCCCTGCACCCCAGGTCAGGTAAGGACGTTTCTTTACCCTGTTACGAAACCTTGGTGGTTTACAAATCACATTCCTTAAAATATAAATATTGCTAACTGTGGAATGCAGGTTGTGAGTTAGATGACAGGGTCACCTCCTCTCAAGTTTGTTACTCCAAAAACCTCAGGTGAGAAATAAAGACCTACTATGTTTAAAAGTACAGAAGTTACCAATATTAGCAGGAATCCTTCAGTTATTTTTTATGATGTGCATGTATTTCATGGTGTAATCATGCTTGGTATGCATTCCTGGAATCCTCTCCAGCCAATGGTAAGGTTTATATTATGAATAATATTACAATGGATCTCCACTAGGTTTAGTAGACTAGCGGAAGTAGGGATTTCGCCACTATGCGAAGATAAGCTTTGATCTGCTTTTGTTAAGCCTCCATAGGTCTGTATGATTGTAAAAGTCGCTTCACAACCTCTCTATTTTAGAGCATTGTTTTTAACTATTCATTCGAATGTAGATTGTATATGAAGTTTTTAGCTGTGGAAGCCATAATTAATGGGCTTGCAACCATGCATTATCTACAGGGATAATTTTAGCGGAAAAAATTAGGCCAATGGGTTATTTTTCCATGTTTTTCTCCAAAAAACGATTCGCCATTTTGCATTTTTTGAAGCCATGTTTCACCCAATTTTGATGGGGTAAAATTTTTTCACCCTAAAAATCGTCAAATTATTATATAAACGATATAAAATCCTTGGAAATTAAAACTTTTTTGAAAAATATCGCCAAACATTTTATAGTTGGCATTTTAAGAATTGGTAAGATTCGCCAACATTTATACACTTTTAAATAAGTATGGTTCCTTAAAATCATCCCTGATTATATATTAGACTTGACCTCAGTTAATGGAATTTCGAATGTTTGTTATCCTCGGTGATTTGGTTCTATTGGAAGCTCTTTTGGACAGATCCATGTGTCGCACGATTAGAGATTGTGTGTCTATGTAACTATATTGAATTTAGTCGTTTAGATATTGCTAGATATGATTGTGTAGTTATTCACTAAATCTGTGAGCAGTTATAATAGATTGATAACAAGTCTAAAAATTCATTTAATTAATAATGGATAGCCCATCCGCCTTCAGTTTTAAAGCTATTAATTGATTGATTTAGTAATTAGATCTGGATATTATGGTTTTATTCTATGATTTTTTTGCAAATCTTGATCTTGATTTGGATGGTTTTGGGATAGATGAGATTATTTTTTATTTTACTCTGCATTAATTAGAGTAGTTTTATGACTTAAGTATTTTTTCTTGGAAAGATAAAGGGTTTCGGATCTACTCTCTTTATCCTAAAGAGTTGTGAGTGATAGTCTACACTCTTTTTGTTTATTATTTATAAAATGGGTTTTTCTTTCTATAATAAATTTATTCAGCATAAAAGAAATTAGGGAACCGACCATAGCCATAGGATCGATAGCAGGATTCTAGTTTGGAATAAATTTTTAAATTGATACAGTTTAAAAAAAAAGACAGAGTCTAGCTCTGTAAGAGTCATCGACTTCTAAGAAAATGGTTGGTTGGATAAATACATTTAAAATATTGTAATATTCATATGCAGGAATAAATTAAAACATTTAACTAAATCTATGATAGTTCTTCGCTTAGATTTACTAGTTACACTATCGTTACAACCATTCTTTACACAAGACTCTGATTCGGGTATGGAAGCCCAAACATAGATTTGTTATAATATATTAAGACCATAAAACTACAACTACTAATTAAGATTAATTTATATTAAATCATAACATAAAATATGGAAGATAATATGAACAAATGCATAGTACCATTTACTGTAAAAATGTAATTGCGATTCATATCTAAACTTGCAATTTTACTTTAACGAGCCTAAAAACAAATAAGAAGTAGAATAGGAAACTTGACACCACTGTTGGTAAAACAGAATTGAAACAGTCACTCCTCCCAACCAACTCCTAGAGCAGCCAAATCTCACTCGCTCCAGAACCCCCGTGCTTGTTTGCTGAACCACAAGGACAAAATCCAATCAAGGCACCATCTCTTGCATTAATATATCAATTCCCCATCCATCTCTAGCCTCTTGCTTGCTAAATGGACATACTATTATATAGTATTTTTCCTCATACTTGGTCATTTATGAGCCTCCTTTTCTTTAGCACTCCACAAAGAGTTTTGATCTAATTTTGGGGAGGATGCCTCCTGCATCACTTGAGTTTACACTCAACATCTTTTGCCACTTTTATTTTCCCATTTGGGTCATTGAAACACTCTTTTAACAACTATTTCAGTTCTGATTCCTTTTAGTATTTTTAATTAATAAATAAAAATTATCCATTACATCCATTTTGACTTTTCTTGTCAAAATATTTTAAAACTAAAATAATTCAAATATTCAAAGAATAATAGTTTCCATTAATTTGGTGTGTTACAATATTGCTTTGTACTTGTGTTTTTAAGTACCTTCCATGCTAAAACTACTATTGGAATTATAGACTTTAGGGAGGAACTACTTAGAGTTATGAGGTGGTTGTAGAGTAGTGACAAGAGGAGAGGACTCATAATATTCTAGGACATCCTTTCACTTGTGGGGTATGGGAGGGTAATGAAAAATAAGACCTTACCATAGCCAAAGGTAGCACAAAATAACATATAAAGGAAGCATAGGGAATGGCCTTACATAACCATAACAATATTTAGCAACAAAGATGCATGTTCCCTACCATTGAATTTGAAAATTAAAAATTGCATCTGTATACAGAATGAATTTGTAAATTGCATGTGTATACATAAGTTGTTATTAGATACTCAATTGAAAAAATCTTAAATTTCATTTGGTTACATTAGGTAACAGTTCAACCAAACAAACAATAAAATGGTGTAGCTAAGAGGAAGAACAGATCCTTGAAAGAGATGGCTACATGCCTTCTTGAAGCAAGAAATCTTCCACTATATTTGTGGGATGAAGCAGTAAACTGTGCTTCATACATCTAGAACATAATTCCTCACAAGTCAGTGATTAGGATCACTCCTTTCGAAGCATTGATGGTACATAAGCCCAATGCCGCACATCTAAGGGTTTTTGGCTCCAAAGCATGGCCTAGAATTTTGAACAACAATAGGAAATCCTTACAAGATCAGAGTTGCGAAGGCATACTGCTGGGATATGAAGATGATTCAAATCCATACAAAATGATGGATATTGCAACAAAAAAGTGCTCATGATAGAGCGGTACGCTCAATTTGAAGAAGATCATGTGCATGATCCACAACTAGCTAAAGAAAAAGAAGGTATACTTACTAAATCAATTCCATTTGTGGATGATGATGTCTTAACTAATATTTCTGATTCAGAGTCCGAAGATGAGGATTAAGATGATCAAAATATTGATATTGAGAATGAACCTCAAGTATATCCATATCTAGATCCAACACTTGCTCCAATCAAAGGCCTAAATGGGCCGAAAAGTTCATTGAAGCTGCTAGGAATATTGTTGGGGATCTAGATGACAAAAGAAGAACAAGAGCTCAATATTAGGATGAACACCTTGCACTTTGTCATACAAATACAATTATCCCAAAGAGGTGCTTCGTGACGATGGGGCCAAATCCACAGTCCTACAAGGAGGATTTCCATGATCCAAGATGGAAGGAATCCATGGATGATGAGTTTGATTAGCTACAGACAACCAGATTTGGAAGCTTGTATCCTTACCTTCTAGGAGAAAGCTAGTACAGTGCAAATGGATCTACAAGACCAAGCTAGAAGCTAATGGAACCACTACCAAGTACAAGGCTCAGTTAGTGGCAAAGGGTTACTCACAAGTTCTTGGGCTAGGCTAAAATGAGACATTCACTCATGTTGCAATAATGGACTCCATAAGGCTAGTTTTGGCCATTGCATCTTTGAAGAAGTGGGAGGTACATCACATGGATGTGAAGAGTGCCTTCCTACATGGTGATATGGAAGAAGAGATATATATGAGACATCCTGAGGGGTACACTGAAGATTCTTCCTTGGTTTGTAAATTGAGAAAATATATATATGGGCTCAAGCAAACCCCAAGGGCATGGTATGCCAAGATAGACTCCTTCTTACTGTCACAAAAAGTTCGAGAGGTGTAAATCTTATTGCAATGTCCACATGCACCAGAAGGGAAGTTACTTAATGTTGATTGTAATGTATGCTCATTACTATTGGTTGAGCTGCTATATTGAGAGGGATCAAGTCATCTTTGAGCGAGGAATTCTCTATGACTTATCTAGGGATGCTAAGGAAATTTATTGGTCTCAAAGTGAATAAAAAATATTTGGGAATTATGATTACACATTCCAGATACATAGGAGATTTTCTCAAAATATTCCACATGACTTATTCTAAATAAACACCCTTCCCCTTCTTATCTGGCATCAGGTTGGAAGAAGGTGGTTCCACACCACTGGTTGATAGTACACTCTACATATAACTGATTGGTAACCTATTATACCTCACCCATTCGATGTGAGATTTATATTATGTTGTGAGTGATGTTTCTATATTCATGGAGGAGCCACATGACCTACATTGGGAAGCAATAAAGCTTGTCTTGCATTACGTGCAAGGTACAAGCGAGTTTGGGATCCACTATTATACTGTTGCACAACTATATCTAATTGGTTTTATTGATTCAGACTAGGTTGGTGATAGTACTGATAGGAAATACACATCAGGATTTGTGTTCATGTTAGATTTGGATCAATATGTTGGTCAAGTAAGAAGCAAGAAACTCTTTCCCTCTCTTCAACTAAAGCAGAGTGTTAGGGGGTTGTGAATGTAGTTATTAAGGAAGTTTGGTTACATGGGATTCTAATAGAGTTTGACTTTTTGACTTATCCTTCAACATACCTTATTTGTGACAAGTAAAGTGTAATCAAGATATCCAGTGATCCATTTTGGAAGCAACGGACCAAGCACATTGAATTCCATGTGCACTATATCTGGGAACTAGTGCATAGTAAGGATATCATTCTACATTGCTTCCCTACAGAGGAGAAAATTACAGACATATTCACCAAATATTTCACTGAAAAGTGATTGCTCTGTGTTATATCTCTTGTTGCTGTAAAGGTTTGATTGAGTTATTGTTCCTGGTTTTTCTTGCTCATTTTTATGGGGTATTTTTCCCATGAGGTTTTCCCCATTTCCTTAGTTTATTGAGTAAATATTTTTTCATTAGATTGTATGGGTGACCTTTGGTCTTAGTTTCCAGTGCCCATTTTGTCCAAGTTAGGATTAAGGGGGGTGTCAAGATTAATTAATCCTCCCTTTGACCACCATAGTCTAATTGTGATTTCCTAGCTTAGGAGTATGTTTCCACCTCACTAGTGCCATGGGGGACTCGCATGGGGCACAACTAACACTTGATGTGCTAGTTTGCATGATTTTAGGAGATCCAAAGTCCAATCCCTATAATTTAGGAGCCCACATTGAGTCATGGGAGTCCCATCATCATTTCACCCTAGTCTGTGTTGAGTTATGCTCAGAAGGGCATCCGTTAGTTCATATCCAGTTAGTCTATCACCACATTTCTCTGATTCAAGGAGGTTAGGCACATTTTCCTACCTACCTGATTCAATTAACATACTGTGAACTTCTTTAGTTTCCCTGAGTTATATTAGTGAGATCTCAGTGGTGATTTTCTCACATTGAGTTAGCACTCGAGTCAGTCCATGTTGGTGAATTCAAATCCTACCTAGAGTATTCGAATTCTTCCAATTGTATGATCATTGTATTACACTGGTTGTATTATGTTGGCCAATTTTTTTTATCTTGAATGTTCAATTTCACCATGAATGTTTGATCAGTGTAGATTAAATTGATTATTTCTCCTTCAACCTTATTTCATAGTGAAATCATTTAGGCTTGAGGATGCTAAGCTTTGCTAAATTAAACAAGAAGAAGCAATATGAAGAAAGAAAAAGATGAAATCTGTATTGAAAAAGAAGACGATAGAAGATAAAAGAACTAAGAGATAGAATTTTGAAAAAAATGATGTATTAAAATTGAGCACATAGATCTATGGATCAAAACACAACTCACAAAATAGATCACACAATTTTACTCGAGAATTGAAGAATGAAATAGTGCAAAAGGCTTGCAGCTGTGAATGCTTTCATTAATCAAAATTAATTGGATAATTAATTACAATGTAATACAATGGATAAATAGCCACATGCAATTTGAATCCGCATGAGGAAATTTGAATTGATTAAACTATACTTGACTGTAGGTAACTAAGACCTTGTCTAAATCATTATTGAAGTTCATCAAAGTTCTAAAACACAACTCAAGTGTCTAATTTAGTGTTAACCAAGCCTAAATGATTGTGGTAGGTGAGAAATGCGCCTCTCCTACATGCAGCCATGCAAACCTAGTGCTAACTGAATGTAGAAGGCTAGAACTAAATGTAACTGACTCCTAACTTAGCTTCACTAGTCACCAACTCAAATCAACTGACCTGGGTTGGTATCGACACTCCCAGTGGCTACTAAATTGTAGGGAATTATCTAGGAGGCTCCTAAAGTGATGCATGCAAGTGCAATCAGTGGCAGTAAGCCTCAATTAGTGTTCCCCACACTTTACTAATTGGAACATGTGCCCCAGTTAGGCCAAGTGGACCCAATGGTACTAGTGACTAAAAATAGATTGGATGGACTCCCGATTTAGACATGACTCCTGATTTAGACATATGACCAAATTGGACAAGGGAGGATTAATAATCCTAACACCCCCACTGAATGCTAACTTGGATAATCTGTGGGCCTTGGTAACTAAGACCATAGGTCACCCATTACATCAAGTAAAGTAAAGTAACTTTTCAATACAAGGAGCTGGGGAAAAAACCACATGGGAAAAAAGCCCCTCCTCTAATTAAGAAGGTAGAATCAGGATCAATATGGTTCTTCTGTGCATAGGTATGCTGGGGACTGGCATGTGAACCTCTCCATCATTATGTTTGGAGGAATCTTCCTCTTTGGAAGAAGAATAATATGGTCAACTAAATAAAAAATATAGACAACTGCTGGATGAAGACTGGACCCATGTAGAGAAACTGAAATGAAATGATAAGTGAGAAAAGGTTCTTGAGGATTCAAATCATGCGAGGAACACTCAAGAAAATAATATGTTGTAGACATGAACAGAAAACCATGACTGGTAAAAACAGCCCCAAGTGTTAGGAGCAAGTGTCCAGGTGGATGTAGAAAATCTTCCTCTTTACAAGTTCTGTGAGGAGATGAGTATGTGACCAAAATTAGAGAAGCCCTGGGACTATGGAGAATGAATGATTGAGATACATAATCTAATAAAGCTTCAGAAAAATCTAATGAATCACAGAATAAAATATCAGAAACCTCATAAGAGGAAACTAACACCAAATCCCTAGCAACAATTTTGAGGAAGAATTGCGGTTCTTGATTTTTCGTACCAAAATTGCTGAGAGCAGCTACAAGTATGGCTAAAGGCTCTTGGATTTTAAAATTGGAAACAAATAATATCATATCATAAAGTAAATCATATCTAAATGGGTTCATATTAGATCCAAAACTGTGAAATGAAATCAAATCCCCAGCAACAGTTTTGAAGGAGACTTGCGGTACTTGTTTCTTCACAAAATTAATGAGAACAACTACAAGCAGTACTGAAAGCTTATGAACCTGAAATATTGAACCAAGAAATATCAGATCAGATCTAAATAATATCATATCATATCCAAGAGTATGGTCCACCGAGACGGTAGATGCACAGTTTTCTTCTTCTTCAAAATTCTGAATTTTGGTGCATGCAATCCTACAGGAATTTGTTGGAAGATATAGATCATGGGGAGAAAATGGATCACTCTGGTAATCTGATATTTCTTCCAAAATATCCAAGGTATTACATATTTTCACACCAGCAGCAACATTAGAGGGAGAAAAATCAAATTTCTCTTCACTTTCGGAAGCAATTACTCGCAAATCTTGCACAGAATTCAAAGGAAAATCACTAGAGAGTGTTTGCATGGAAGTGCAGCAGTATTTTTATTCAATATCATAGATTCAAATTTCTTCTTCTATTTCATCCATATGAGGAGATGAGATATCAGAGATCTCACAAACTTCCAGAGCATCAGGAGAAGGAGTCACTGCAAAGAGATTGTCTTCAATTCGAATTGACTGTGTAGAAGCTTCTGTTTCTTCTTCATATTGAACAACTTCATCAGAGAGAGTGGAGGCCAAGAATTTTTTATCAATAATGATTATGGTTCTGGATGTGCTCTCCAAAGTGCTCTTATGATCCTCATCAATCTTTCCAAAGGTTCTGTCCTATTTTGTCCAGAGATCCTTTGGGTATTCAATAGATCTAGTGAGGTAGCGCAAGCTAGGAGAAAGAACCAGACCATTTGTTCCAAAAGCTCCATCACATGCATTCATCCAATCATTCTCACTCTCATAGGACTCTTCACCAAGTCCAATAGACACCTCATAGATATCATATCTCTTTAGAGATGCAATCATCTTCATCTTCCATTCTAAATAGCTTGTGAATGGGGTAAGAAGAGGAACTGATGAATCCATTCAAAGTTGTACCTACAAAAAAAAAGGGGGGCACCGTAAGGTCAAACATCCTCCACATTTCAGGTTTTCATCACACCCAGCATAATTGATAAATCAAGCTTGATTAACAATTCCTTAACTTGGGGTATTAAGTGGTCAACCTTCTGCTTCTGGTGCAGTGTTGGAAGGAGCTCAAAAAAATGATCTAGTAGGATATCTGAGGAGGAGAAGTGACTTGTCGTGCCAAGGCTTTGATACCATATTAAAATTGAGCACATAGATCTATGGATCAACACACAACTCACAAAATAGATCACACAATTTTACTCAGGAATTGAAGAATGAAACAGTGCAAAAGGCTTACAGCTGTGAATGCTTTCATTAATCAAAAGTAGTTGGATAATTAATTACAATGTAATAAAATGGATAAATAGCCACATGCAATTTGAATCCACATGAGGAAATTCAAATTAATTAGACTCTACCTTGTCTAAATCATTATTCGAGTTCATTGGAGTTCTAAAACAAAACTAAAGTGTCTGATTCAGTGTTAAATAAGCCTAACTGATTGTGGTAGGTGATAAATGTGCCTCTCTTGCATGCAGCCATGCAAACCTAGTTCTAACTGAATGTAGTGGACTAGAACTGAATATAACTGACTTCTAACTTAGCTTGACTAGTCACCAACTCAACTCAACTGACCTGGGTTGGTATCGGCACTCCCATTGGCTCCTAAATTGTAGGGATTGATCTAGGAGGATCATAAACTGATGCATGCAAGTGCAATCAATGGCAGTAGGCCTTCTTATAACTAGATATTGTTCTTGGTTTACGTATGTTTTTTTTTGAAAAATTAATTTCCTATTACTTTATATTTTTGAGTTGGTTTTGAGGTTTCATAGTGGTAAGTTCATTTTTGTTTGATTTTATGCTTTCAATTGTTTTGATTTCTTTCTTTTTATTGGTTTTAAAGTTTGTGTGGGATTATTAGGTGTATATATCTTTAAAAGTATGAAAAGTTTATAATAAATTTTATTCTAAGCTTTAGGTTTATGAACTAACCTTTGTTTTGGAGTCATTTAAAAAAAATACTCACAAGGGGGATTCCTGTAGCGCAAAGTGAAGAGTCAATATAATAAGGCGCTACAAGAATCTCGAATCATTGAAAATAGTGGTTGTTTGCAACCGGAAATAGTGGAATATTTTAGACACCTGTGAAGACATAATAACACATGATCATAACCTTAGTCCACAATCATTACAGGTGTATGAGCAACTGTAGAAATCATTGAGAGAATCGTGGTTTGGTTTGACACGATTTTGATTCTGTAAGGATTATTGAAATATCATAAGTCTACCTGTCACGAGTTAGTTTTGGGCACAATTTTATTGTTGCAGAGAAGGATCTTTCAAACTCTTTGAAGTTTACAGACGAAATACACAGGTCAAGTTACAGCGCAGAGATGAAGAAAAGTGGGATAACTAATAGATTTGAACCAACAAATACGAGTTGGTAAAATGAGTTTCCTGACTGTGCATCGTTTTTTAAAAGAGCAGGATGGTTCACTTTCTTTGAAAGAATCACAGGTTTTAATCTAGGGAAAAAAACTCCCTGGAATACCCTATTTGCGATTCTACGTCTTAGGAGACCGAACAACTCAAAAATATCCTACTAGCACATTTTATTACAAACCCCGCGGGGCCATGGTCAAAATTATTCATATCGTTTCGCCTAGGGTTTCAACAATGATACAGTTATATTTGATACTCTTAAATTTGAATTGACAGAGGAGTTGATAGCAGAAGCTACATGTATATCAAGAGAGGGAGAGATGTGGTTTAAGAAAATTCCTTTTAGATTTAACCCAAAAGATTTCCTGCTACCAGAAATCGAAGCCCTAGATTGGGGAAAAGGCGTTCAGTTGGATAAATTCAAGCCTGAATGGAAAGAAGTCATTAAATTTTTGTAGAGCTACATTACATGTGAAGGAAGGTTTGCTTTGGTTTTCAAATACCATTTTATATTTTTGCAACATCTAAACTAGCAATCGAAGATGAACTTGCCTTTCTTCTTCTTGAAAAGTCTTCAAAAAATGTCCAACAGAATTAAAGGGCATAGGGATCATACTCATCAGGCTGTTTTTCATCATGGATTCATAAAATTAATTATTTGCACAGTATTGTAGAAGAAGAGTAGAAGTTTGGATTATTTTCTATTCTGATCAAGTCTCCCTAATGAAAAAGGAGATCAAATGAAGAAGAGCCCGATGAACAAGAAATTTGCTTTTGCTAAAAGGTTCAAGAAAGAGTTAATCAATGAGCTAGTATAGGATAATGTGTTAGGATTATTAATCCTCCCTTGTCCAAATTTGGTCATATGTCTAAATTGGGAGTCATGTCTAAATCGGGAGTCCATCCAGTCTATTTATAGTCATTAACACCATTGAGTCCACTTAACCTAATTGGGGCACATGTTTCAGTTACTAAAGTGTGAGGAACACTAATTGAGGCTCACTGCCACTGATTGCACTTGATTGCATCAGTTTAGGAGCCTCCTAGACCAATCCCTACAATTTAGGAAGCCACTGGGAGTGCTGAAACCAACCAAGGTCAGTTCACTTCAGTTAATGACTAGTCAAGCTAAGTTAGGAGTCAGTTACATTCAATTCTAGTCCTCTACATTCAATTAGCGCTAGGTTTACTTGACTGAACACATGTGGGGCGTATTTCTCACCTACCACTATCAGTTAACCTTAGTCAACACTGAATGTAACACTTGAGTTATGTTTTAGAGCTCCGATGAACTCCAGTTATGGTTTAGACAAGGTCAGTTAACTATTGAGTCCTTCGATAGTGATTTAGAAAAGGTCTTGGTTACCTATAGTCAAGTAGAGTCTAATAAATTTGAACTTCCTCATGTGGATTCGAATTGCTTGTGTCTATTAAATCCATTGTACTTCATTGTAATTATCTATCTAATTACTCTTTGATTAAGGAAAAGCATTCATAGCTGCAAGGCATTTTTGCACTGTTTCATTCTTCAATAACTGAGTAAATTGTGTGATCTATCATGTGAGTTGTGTGTTTGTACACAGATCTATGTGATCAATTTAATATGGTATCAGAGCCTCGGTGGACAAGGCACTTCTCCTCCTCAGATCTCCTACTGGATCATTTTTTTGTTTTGCAGGCACAACTTCGAAATGATTTCATCTTTGATGAGACAAGGTCTCTGTCGGGTGTCTATTGGGCTTGGTAAAGAGTGTTTTAGTAAGATTAATTGGCTGAATAAAATTGATGGAGCTTTTGGGACATCCAGCACCATAAGCATCCTTGATCCAAAAATCTCGGCCTCCACTCTCTTTGATGAAGTTGTTCAAGATAAAGAAGAAGCAGAAGCTTCTACACAGTCAATTCGAATTGAAGACAGTCTCCATGTAGTGACTCCTTCTCCTGATGCTCCGGAAGTTCATGAGATCTCTGATATCTCATCTTCTCATATTGCTGAAATAGAAGAAGACATTCGAATCTCTGATATAGAAGAAAAAATCTGCTACACTTCCATGCAAACATTCACCGGTGATTTTCCTTTAAATTCTGTGCAAAATTTACTAGTAATTGCTTCCGAAAGTGAAGAGAAATTTGATTTTTCTCCCTCTAATGTTGCTTCTGGTGTGCAAATATGTGATACCTTGGTTATTTTGGAAGAAATATCAGATTACCAGCGTGATCCATTCACTCCCCATGATCTATATTTTCCAGCAAATTCCTGCAGGATTGCATGCACCAAAATTCAGAATTTTGAAGAAGAAGAAAGTTGTGCATCCACCGTCTCGATTAACCATTTATTTGAATCTGATATTAACCTTATTGGATCTGATATGATATTATTTAGATCTTATCTGATATTTCTTGGTTTAATATATCAAATTCATAATCTTTCAGTACTGCTTGTAGCTGTTCTCACCAACGGTGTGAAGAAACAAGTACCGCAAGTCTCCTTCAAAACTGCTGCTGGGGATTTGATTCCATTTAACAGTTTTGGATCTGTTTTCAACATATTTAAATCTGATTTACTTTCTGATCTGATATTATTTGGTTCATATTTTAAAATCCAAAAGCCTTCAGTCATGCTTGTAGCTGCTCTCACCAATTCCGGTGTGAAAAATCAAGTACCGCACTTTCTCTTCAAAACTGCTGATGGGGATTTGGTGTTAGTTTCCTCATATGAGGTTGTTGATATTTTATTATGTGATTCATTATCTATTTCAGAAGCTATATCAGACTATGGAGCTCAAGCATTCTCTCTCAACAGTCCCAGTGCTTCTCTACCATTGATCACATGCTCATCTCCTCACAAAACTAGTAAAGAGGAAGATTTTCTGCATCCGCCTGGACACCTGCTCCTAACACTTGGGGCTGTTCTTACCACTCATGGTTTTCTGTTCATGGATGCAACATATCAGTTTTTTGAGTGTTCCTCACATTCTCTGAATTCTCAAGAACCTTTTCTCACTTTTCAATTTACTTCAGTTGCTCTACATGGGTCAATTCTTCATCCGGCAGCTGTCTATATTTCTGATTTAGTTGAGCATATCATTCTTCTTCCAAAGAGGAAGATTCCTCCAGACATAATGATGGAGAGGTTCACATTCCAGGCCCCAGGATACCTGTGCACAGAAGAACCAGATTGATCCTGATTGTGCCTGCTTAATTAGAGGGGGGGATTTTTTCCCATGTGGTTTTTTCCCCAGCACCTTGTTTTTGAGCAGTTACTTTACTTTACTTGATATAATGGGTGACCTATGGTCT
>LPNX010413969.1:3627-29012 GCA_001517045.1 Pseudotsuga menziesii
CTGCTGCCTTCAATGCAGTGGTTGAGCTTTCTTCTCTCAGCCGCTCCGGTACCGTTGTCTCCTTGACTTTTCTATCCCAAAAGTCGTGGTTTCCGGCTCTGCTCTCCAGCTGGAAACGTGCTACACCGTCGTAGCTCTGCCCTGTCCTTTTTCCGCTAAACTTCTCTGTTTCCACCAAAATTAGCAGCTTCTTCTGTAGCTGCGGGGTCCTGCTCCAACAATCCCCCTATGAAACTATTGTCCTGCTACAATGGACTTTGTTGTGGTGTTGGTTGGAAGAATTCACTATGGTTGATTACTGCATTAGAGCCATGTAGGGTTGTGCCAGAAGAGAATAAGGTGTATGGTGCTCCTCCTAGAGAAGGATTTAGTGGTCGATCTATGAAGTGCTCGAGCAACCCTTCCTTAGAAAAAAGTGGTGTGACTGGAACCCTAGATTCATTTCCAGCTAGAATTTTCTCTAGTCTGTCCCGAACTGATGTCGGAGACAAAATTTCGATGATTTTTAGGGTCGAGAAAATGCTTATCCCTTACCATGGGTCCTCTGTGTAGTCCACCATTTCCTCTACATGCAAACCTTCACTAGGATCCATGCTGACCGTGACCGTTCCTCCACCCGTTTGAAAAAAAACCGAAAAACTTTCCTTCTACCCCTTCGCTGCTGCTTCTTGTATTTTTTCTCCCTGTCCTCCGTGGAGCACCCACGGGCTCCCGGCTACACCGCCTTCATTGACCACGAGTCGCAGGTGCGTGACCTCCGCAAACCTACCACCATACTTCATATTAAACTATATATAAACACTACACAAAATAAAAATCCAAGAGGAAAACATATCTAAGACTAAACCATCCAAAACTGAGCATGACGTAGAAGCATAACCTAGAGTCCAATCATATCACAAATAGCTCAAAACACACCCAACTAAGAGAAGTGACAGTAATAGTCTACGACATAGAAAAAGGCCAAATACCCAAGGCACAATCGGCCACCAGAGAGACCAATACACATCATCAAATATTATAAACCATCCTCATATGAAAGGGCCACCAAGCGCTATTATAATAAGATCACATAGAAAGACTATAATAGCTGAAACCAAAAGACATATGCAATTGTCTTGTGAGAAAAAATATACAAGAAAACATGTCTCATGAGGTATGAGGACAAGGGAGAAAAAAATAAAAAATAAAAAGGATAATCAACCATGAGCTATAGTAGGGCCTCAAAACTGTTAATATATTAAAGGAATGGAGCTTCAAAATTTAGAAATGGTAAATCTGTATAGCCTCCTTATATATTCAAATAGATGTTATATTTTTATCATTTAAGCAATATGATCTTAGGATCTTATCTGAGAGAATAACATGCACATCAATAAACACAAGAGACAAGAGACAAGGAATTTTCCTCATGGAAAACATAAAGGAGAAAACCCTGCAACTTCCTCGGAGATAGAATGAGCACCGATGGTAGCAGTAAAACCCAAAGGCAGAAAAGATGATCTCCAGCAGGTGTTCTCTCTCTCTCTCACTTGAGCGAGCTTCTCCTCTCTCACTCATGCGCCCCAATGAGTGAGTGTGTGTAGAAATGAGGAGAGCCTCACTTCTATTTATATTCTTTCGTTCACTTTATCTCCACTCCAACAAGTCAGCATCACTTAACAATTACTTAAGAAGAAAAAAGTTAACAAAGTTAACCAATGTGAGTCTTCCTCCCAAAGACAAATACCTCCAACAACAATGACTTATTCTTGATCAAATTTTCTTAACATCTAATACCAATCCTCTTTAAGAAACAAAAGTGTCATTCAACTGGACCCTTCCATAATAATAAGAAACAAAAGTGTCATTCAACTCGACCCTTCTATAATAATAAGAAACAAAAGTGGAGATAATGGACATCCCTACCTCAAGCCTCTAAAGGATGGAAAAAATTTGGTCAAGGATTAATTAACAGGAACAACAAAATTAGCAGAAACCGCATCCATAATCCAATTGGTAACATCTATTCCAATCCCAATCTACAATAGAACTAATCTAAGAAACACCAAATCCACATGATCATAGGCTTTTTCTAGATCGACTTTAAGAACTAGAGCTTTCAATTGTTTTTAACTCAACACTACGTAAACATTTTTTAGCAATACCGATGGAATCCAATATCTGAAGGCTTTCAAGGAAACCAAATTGTTGAATAGAGATGTGTTTCTAGAGTAAGGGATTGTTCCTAAGAGAAATGACTTTTGATGTGATCCTATATACCAAAATGCACAGGGAAATAGGGAGAAATTCATTAAAAGTAAAAAGATTAGAACATTTCAATAAAAGTGCAATACATGTGTCATTTATCACATCGTAGAATTTACCTCCCCAAGTAGACTCTTCTACAATTGTCAATAATTTTGATCCCATTAAATCAAAGAAATCAAGAAATAGTTTAATCATCCATCCATTAGGCCTAAGGCTCTTGGGCTTAGGAAAACTATTCAAAACATTTTTAATCTCTCCCAAAGACGCAATATTCTTTCCTTCATGCTGAGAGAAAAACTCGGGTTAATTCTTGACCACATCCATTTGATCCATAATGGACAGAGATCCTGGATCTTTCAAAAGAGACAGAAATTTTTTTAGAGCTTCTTCCTCCAACAATTTCTACACCTTTATCCTCCTTTCATCAAAGGAATAAATTTCCTATATAGAATTAGGAATTCTCCTATTCTTCAAAAATTTACAAGAAAAATTTGTGTTTTGGTCACCTTGAGACAACCAAATGGCTCAATTCTTGAGCCTCCAAATATCTTCTTCAATTCTAAGAAAAGTCAGCCTCCAGTCCTCCAAGATAACAAACCTTGCATGACCCTAATTGGACAGAATACCCCTAACCTTGAGATATAAAGAGTCCAACTCAACCTCCTAATCAATAAGATCATATCTCATAGACTACTTTCTAATATTTTCCCAGTTACAGACCACCACTTTCAAACAAGAGAGCCTTTCCACTAACAATTTCATGGCAGAGTCCTGATTGACATCTATTCTCTCTTAACCATATTAACAAATTCCAACTCCCAAATTCAAACATGATTAAACTTGAAAGGATAAGGAAGGCTCCCACCTTGCACTTCCAATTGCAAGGCAATGGGGAAATGGTCCAAAATAGAAGAACATTGGATCCAGGAATGATATCTAGAACCATCATCTCCACCATATTTTCATCCAAATCAAATATGTGCAACATTTTTGAAACATTCCCTTCCCCCAAACAACCATTACACCAAGAGATGAAAGATGGAAATGAAGAACATCGATCAATTTTTCATTCGGGAACAATTGTTTAAAAACATCCCAAGAGGATCAACCCTTCATCTACATCCCCATACTTCTATAGAGGAGATATCTATGAATTTGAGATCATTACCTAAAATCAAATTTGGTAGATCAAGAATACCATCCTCCACCACCATCTCCCAAAAAAATCCTATAATCAATATATGGGTCATAATAGCTCATCAAATGTATAACATGTAGAATCTTAGTATACAACAAGTATGGAACTAGCTTGATATTCTTGGGATTCCAAGTTGAAAAAATTCCACCAGATTGTCCATCTGCGTCCATTGAACACATCTCCCAACCTAGAAGCAACTTTGAAAATAACTCACATGCTTTACTACCATAAACCATAGTCTCTTAGAGAAAAATAATATCAAGTCCAACAATCTCAAAAATATGATGAAGGTCTAGATGATTGGAGTAACCTCTTACCTTTAATACATATAAGTATAGTGGCCATGAATAGGCATAATAGACATACTGTTGTTCAGGATTAAGCACCCTTGTAACCTAGGTTCTGGGGTTACCAACTTACTACTAACCTTGCAGACAATCAGCTTTACCAGAGAATAGAAAGGGAATAGGAAGAAAGTCTTGACTTACCTGATTACCGACGATTGATCCAAGCTTGATCTTCTCCCGCTCCTCTTCTCTCCAAAGCTTCCAAGGATGCACCTCTTTCACCTGTAAAGAGAAAATTCTCCAAGTAATATCTCATGCATGTATATATAAGAGGTTAGATCAAAAATATATCAAATATATAATCAAATATATTCATTAACCACGATAGATGAAATAGACTCGACACAATGTTGGAAGAAGAATTCTCTTTATTAACAATCAGTGAATGAGATAAGAGTACAACCCAGCTTCTGAGACAAGGACTCCTCTACAACCAAAGGACTCTGATTTCTACTGCTCCAAGACTTCTGAAGATATACCACCAGCATAACTTTTCTCTCCAATCTTGATTTATTAATGCCCACCCCAAGGCCTCTATTTCTACTTTGGGAAATAGAGTGATTTCGAAGGTTGGGGTGGTTGAAACAGTTGGGATAGTTAATTATTAGGGCCCAACTAATCTCAATTAATCGCATTTTATATTTTTTAAGGTCGAACTAAGGTGTACGCGACTATTGATATAGGAAACCCGCGTATGAGACACGAGTTTCTCAAAGAAAACCCGTGTACGCTGATGTACGTGGGTTGCAATGTAGATAGTCATGTACAGTACGCATGTTCCAATGGAGATAGTCACGTACGCAACTCAACACTTAGAAAAATTACATAGCAAGCTAGTTCAAGGGAAAATGCATCCCAAGTCATGCCCATCTATAGTGTTTTGGAAAACTTCAATCCTAATATGTCCTTTTGTGTACCAACATAAGGAATGTCGGCACTCAGATGGAGAAGTGCTATTTGGGTTGATAAGAGATGCCCCCTAATGTGTGAGGTCAGAGGGAAATGATGGCTGAAATACATTATAATCATTTTCTTGGAGAACTCAGAAGTCCAATGGAGCAGAGGAAGTACCTGAAACAAATACATAGTAATGTCATATACAAAGTCATATCTGAGGATGCCATGTTCAATATACTGGAACACTAGCTCCTTTACAATATTTGAGTACATCATATGATACGGGTTCAAGACCACCTATATTACAAAGGTGAATTGAAGCCACAATATATAATAATGATGAGTCTTCAAATATTTGGAAGCTGTGTAAGTGATCACAACATAATCTTACGCAACTTAGGCCATAGATATGAACCTAAGGTCTTCATCAAAAATTCAAAAGAACTAGTACAATCCAGGCCATGTGAATAGATATTGTTGAAGTCGAACATGGATAGGACTCAACAGATTCTCAACCAATAGGTGATAATCGACAACTAAAGCAAAGGAATTCACCAATAATTAAAGTGAATCCTAAGGTACTATCATAAAAAACTCTAGCTCTTCGTCGTTAGGAAGTGCTGATGAGAAACCATACTATGATGAGGAAGGCAATAGATCCTCCAACGGATCACAAGAGTGACTAGGAACTAGATAAAGGAAGGCATAGACAAGTAATAATAGATAGGACAATGATGGAATCAGGATACAGATCAGATGCAAGGATAAATCCTTGAATAGTGAGCATGACACAGAGATGACCCAAGGCAGCTTTTAACTTTGTAGACAGTACAACTAAACTTATCTATCATGTAGGAGACATGATCAGATTCCCTAGGTATAACGGATAAGAGGAGGAGTAAGAAACTCAAAGTGATAGCTAAACTGAAAGTGAACATTGAGACATGAGTATCAAAAAAATAGAGAGTGCTATGTTCAAGGAAGGCATGCTGCCATTGACTAAGAATCAAAAGAAAAATTCTTCCTTATATTTCCTCTTAATTTTTAATGGGTCCATGAAAGTCAACTCAAGTCTCTCTTCATTTTTTGACAAGCTTAAAGAGAAGAGAGAATATTGCTTAATAGTGTCACTGATTCGTGGATTTTATGAGCCCGAACTAGTACATGCTCACTTGGTGTTTTCATATTTAGAGAGTCTAAAAACTCCGAAGAAGACTCTAGGGGGGGTCCTTTTTCGTCCAGTTTACTCTCTTGAGGCCGAAAAAGTATAAAACATACCACAGAAGAACTCTCTTAACTTCTGTAGAAGAAAAGGTGAACCTTTTTTGTACTTAGTCAAGGAGGTCCGAAAAAGGTTAAATTACTACCTACCCAACGCTCCTTTGAGAGCAGCATATAGCTTGAGTTTTATGAGTGTGAAGGAAAGCAAGATCACTTGGAAATATCCATTTGAGTATGAGGAATGGGGCTTACAACAATAAACTCGATGTTTTGTTCTTGGTGTTTAACGAGCGTGACAAAGACATAAAGTACACTCGGAATATTTTTCATGTTTAGGTGTAGAGCATGAAAAAGATAAAACTGAGCTCATACCAGGTGTTCCTTTTCCATATATTTAGTCCCTCAAGTCCAGAAAAGTGATAAACCTATACCTGAGAATACTCTTCTCAATTCCGAAGAAAAGAGAGTGATCCTTTCTCGTATTATTCCACATGGTCCAAGAAAGAGATAACCTACCACCAATGTAGATGCCCATTCACATATTCTTAACGAGCTTGAATGGACAATTTTATTCAGTGGTTAAGTCTATTTTGAGGAGTTAGACCTGGGCCTAATGAAACTCCATAAGGGTGGGGAGTCTTATAAAAGGACGGCTTGTGAAAAGAGACCAAAATGAGGCTCAATTTGGCATTGAAAATATCTAAGGAGACTCCCTTGAACCTATCACAACTGCACCATGAGTATAAAAAGACAATAAGTGGGTTCTAATCGAGGATACTCATGTGAGGAAAGTCCTATCCACGGAAGAACAATGGCATAAACGAGGTACTAATGGTTAAAATACCATAGTCCATGGTCAAAGTGGTAATTCTAAGATTAAGATGGATTAGGTATGGATGCAAAAAATGCATGTGAATGACCAAAATCCTATCCTATATGAGCAAAAAAACAACTTTAAACGACCTTAGACCTGTCACATTGAAGAAAAAGATATGGTAATAGTTTGATTTTTATATAAAAAATATGAACTATAGGAAAAAACCCACTTTTAAAATAATATTTCTATAAATAGTTCAAAATAGAAATCAAAACTCACCATTTGATTTTTTACCCAAAATAGACAAATTTTTCCTCTACCTTTGATTGCTCGTTGCGGTCAACTCGGTGGACAATTCTCAAAACCGCAAGTGCCAGGTAAAACTACAATCCATGCTCTTTCATTTGATCCAAGCAAATTTCAACTTTTGGCTAAAATTTGATGTTTTCCAATGTCCTCAAAGCAGGAACACTGTGTACACGGGTATGGTATATCAACAGTCGCGTACACGCATTTTGTACATGGGTTTCCCGAAGGCAAGTCGCGTACAATACGTGACTTTTCCAAAGGACAGTCGTGTACACTACGCAAGGTATGAAAAAACTATGTAGGGCCAAAAAACAAATTTTTTATATGAATTTAATGGTTGATAAATGGCTTGTTATTAGATTGAAATATGGTGCTTGAGTGGAGGGAGAGGGAGCATGAAGACATGGACCAAGAAGCTCTACAAGATGCCCCCACGGTAAATGCTTTGCGGCAAAGTGGGTTATTAAAATTCTTCTGTACCTCACCTATGCGATCAAATTTCTGCCTACTAGAGTTTTTGATAAACTATTGGGATCATGATCTTGGTATGTTTGACCTACAAGGTGAGTTTCTAGAGGTTGCCTTGGAATATGTCTACTTTATCTCCAGTTTGTCACGACGAGGAGCTCTGGTTAACTTGGAAGGTACTGGTAGAGGCGGTGACCTTCTAAGTGTGCAGAACTACATAGATATATACTATGCGCCTGGTACACAAAAGAGGGGTAGCTACATACCTATTGTTAATATTCACATCTTTCCATTACAGGTGTTGGCGAGTAATATAGTAAGGGTTGCAGGGTCATCATCACTTCACCTTGCAACTCAAAACCAAATGAGACTTGCAGTGGATTGTCTATAGGGAGCCCTATATGACTGGTGTTAGAGAGTAATCCCGATAATGAGGAAGCAGCTCTCTGACTGTAAAAGAGGCCGATGGAAAAACTTCGATTTTTCTAGCATATTGGTGGCTTTTTTCTTTGAGAGGGTACCTGGTTTGAGTCCTTCAGTACCACTACCAATTCGTTCTCCTCATCATCCTAGACTAAGTAGGTGGGGAGAAATCTTCCTCTGTTAGGGAGGTAGTGGATCGGTTCAGAGTGTATACGACAACGACTTCTACTTTTGGTGGGAGCGACAGGTATCAGTACTGGAGCAGTTTCCATATGCTAGACTAGATTTCTGAGGTGACACCGACCTTGTCCTCCCTCTTGGAGGAGCATGGGGAGCGTTAGGTATTTTTGTTTTCAAGTTTTTAAATTTTTATGAATTTTAGTCATAAAGATATATACATATGTATAAGAGTTTCTAAACCTTTAAAATGTAAAAATGTAGATATTGGACCAGTTCGCCCTACTGGACATCCACGTATGTATGTGTGTCCTATGGCAGGAGAAGACCAGGGTTTGATTAGGGTTCTTGAGGGAAAGTTGGCTAGGCTTACCCAAAGAGTACCTACATTACATATTGAGCATATCCCTACCGCCATGCAGGAGCTAGTGGTTGGTATACCACCTATCTGGATATGCCTTATGAGGCGGGTAGCTAAAGCAGTACTTGTGTATATCGACACCGTTGAGGCTGCTACAGCTGAGGAAGCAGAAGAAGCCTACAAGTAGGGTGATTAGGATGGTCAGGGTGACCAGGGTGGTCAAGCTTATACCTATGATCATTTTATGGACTTCAATCCATTTTTTTGTATATTATACAACTATAACTGGATCTGAGGATCAGAAACTCAACCTATCTATGGATAGATATTCTCACACACACACACACACACACACATATATATATTGTCAGTTTTATTTACACGTGTTTTGTAATATGTCTGTTGTATATTTTATGCAAAATGTGTTAAGTGCCAATCCAAGATATAATTAGCATATGCATCAGTTAATGAATTTTGATTTCTTGAAATATGATTGAATGTAATAAACTCAAAATTTCTTTCCAATAACCTAACTTGCATAAACTGATGTAGTAAAATAGGGTTCTAAACCTGATAAGCTCAATTGAGTTGGGAAACCACTAGTTGAGAGTCAAATCAGACTTCTAGCTGAGTGATACCATGTGATAAAGAATCCCATAAAATCTCAATGACAGCCATGTATTCGGCCACATTATTGGTAGCACGACCTAGGCAAGCATCTCTAGAGGCAACTAGCTGTCCTGAGGGGGAGTAGATGACCCATTCGGTTGAAGCCAGGTTACAAGTGTGGTGACTAGTGCCATATATGAAACATACGAACCACTCGGAAGACATCTGTAACAACCAACAGATGGTATAAAAACACAAACCGATGAACTATTGTACATAAAATACATACAATAAAAATACAGGAAAAAGTGCTAAGCCTAAGCATAGTACTTTTTCAAGTAGAGCCCATTTCTAGGCTCGGACAGCTTATTCCCTTCGAAATTTGTCAATTCATACACACCTTTCTTCAACACTTTTGACATGACATAAGGTCCTAACCACATAGACCTAAACTTTCCTACCCCCAGGGGTTCTTTGTCCTAATCCCAGAGCAAGACAAGCTCCCCCTCAAAAAAAAATCGAGGTTTGACCGATTTATCATATTGGTTTTTTACCCTATTTTTATGAGCTTAGTTTGCTATCATCACATTTCTACGCTACCCATATATATGTTCTAAAGGTAATAAACATTCTTCCAACTCACTCGTATCAGGTAACACATGAATAGCATTATTTAAGGAAGGGATTTCGCATTCGACTGGGGTGACTGCTTCCACTCCGTGAACGAGTTGGAAAGGAAAGAAACCTATAGCAGTCTTCACATTGGTTCGATATGCCCAAAGTGCAGGATACAACATGATGTGCCAATTGGAACGGGCTGCATTAATAGTGTGCTTGAGAGTAGTCTTCAAGGTTTTATTTACAGCCTTGACTTGACCATTTGCTTGAGGATAGAAAGAAGATGAATGCTCTTGTCTAAACCCTAGCATAGTGGTCAATTCAATAATCCTAATATTTTGAAAGTGACTGCCATGGTTAGTGACAACCTCTTTAGGGATACTGAATTGTACGATAATTTAGTTGAAAACGAAAAAAGCTGCAGTTTCCCCGTCAACTTTATAGGTGGGAATTGCCTCTGCCCACTTCGTGAAATAATTTACAGCGACAATGATATGTTTGTGCCCCCCAGGCAAGGCTGAGTTGCATGTCACGTAATCTATCCCCCACTTCATGAAGGGACACACTGAGATGATGGGAAATAACAGAGCAGGATGCGACCACATCTTTCTGGTGTAAAGCTGACAAGGATGGCATTGCTTCACGGCTTCCACATAATCTTTAAATATCATGTGCTAGAAATAACCGGCACATAAGATCTTCTGGGTCGTTTCTAACCCAGATAAATGACCCCCACACGCTCCACTATGGGCATCATTTAGGACAATTTCTGCTTCTTCGTGTGTAAGACATCAATGCAAAACAGAATCTAACCCCCTACGATATAAACTTATCTCCAATAATGAGGTAGTTTTTTTCATGTACGCGAAGTTTGCGTCGTTCTTCCCGCAAGAAGGCTGCAGGGTACTTCAAATTCTGGAGATAAACAAGCATATCTCTGTACCAGGGATCAGAGGTGGGAATCAAAAAGATATGCTCATCTAGGAATGAGTCTTCTTCAATGGCTACATCTTCCTCTACAAGAAATTCTGCGATGAGCTCAGCAAAAACTAAGGATTTCTTAGATTTGGTGGATTGGAAATCTAAGTGAAACTCCTAAAGAATGACTATCCATTTATTGAATTTTCCTCCAACTATCCATTGGGACAAAACATATTGGAAAGGATTAACATCCACCACTACCGTCGTGGTCCTTAGTAAGATGTAGTGACGCAACCTATGAACAGCATACACAATTGCCAAGGCCAACTTCTCGACATGGGAATACCTAAGTTCAGGGATAGCTAAAGCACGCCTAAGATATTAGACAACATGCTCTTGGATATTATCATCCTCCTAGACTAATACTACCCCTATGGTCAACTCAGATGTGGCCAGATACAATATAAAATCATGAGAGTAATCTGGCAGGCGCAATAATGATGCCGATAACAAAGCTTTTTTTAATTCCTCAAATGCAAGTTGTGCGATTTCATCCCATATAAATGGGGTGTCCTATTTCAACAAGAGCATGAAACCTTTAGTAATCTTGGCATAATTTACAATAAAACATCGAAGGAAGTCTGGGGTTACCAACTTACTACTAACCTTGTAGACAATCAGCTTTACCATAGAATAGAAAGGGAATAGGAAGAAAGTCTTGACTTACCTGATTACCGATGGTTGATCCAATCTTGATCTTCTCCCACTCCTCTTCTCTCGAAAGCTTCCAGGCATGCACCTCTTTCACCTGTAAAGAGCGAATTCTCCAAGTAATATCTCATGGATGTATATATAAGAGGTTAGATAAACAATATATCAAATATATTCATTAACCACGATACATGAAATAGACTCAACACAATGTTGGAAGAAGAATTCTCTCTATTAACAATTAGTGAATGAGATAAGAGTACAACCCAGCTTCTGAGACAAGGACTCCTCTGCAACCAAAGGACTTTGAGTTCTACTACTGCAAGACTTTTGAAGATATACCACCAGCATAACTTTGCTCTCCAATCGTGATTTATTAATGCCCCCCCAAGGCCTCTATTTATACTTTGGGAAATATTAATGCCCACCCCAAGGCCTCTATTTATACTTTGGGAAATAGAGTGATTTCGAAGGTTGGGTTGGTTGAAACAGTTGGGATAGTTAATGATTATGGCCCAACTAATCTCAATTAATCATGTTTTATATTTTTTAAGGTCAAACTAAGGTGTACGCGACTATTGATATAGGAAAACCATGTATGACACGCGAGTTGCTGAAAGGAAACCCGCGTACGGTGATGTACGCAGGTTGCAATGTAGATAATCACATACAATACATGAGTTGCAATGGAGATAGTTGTGTACGCAACTCAACACTTAGAAAATTTACATAACAAGTTGGTTTAAGGGTAAATGCATCCTAAGTCATGCCCATCTATAGTGTTTTGGCAAACTTTAATCCTAATATGTCCTTTTGTGTACCAACATAAGGAATCTCGGCACTCAGATGGAGAAGTGCCATTTGGGTTGATAACACATATGCCATAGGTGGTCACAACCACATACAATACAGAGTGGATTTTGGTCTCCAAGACATATGGTACATAACAAGGTACATTTCTCTAGTATGAGAACTATAATCCCATAAGGACTATCGCAATCAAGGTAGCAGCATATATGAAATTCCAAGAGGAAAACATATCTAAGACTAAACCATCCAAAACTGAGCATGAGGTAGAAACAAAACCTAGAGTCCAATAAGATCACAAATAGCTCAAAACACACCCAACTAAGATAAGTGACAGTAATAGTCTACAACACAGACAAAGGCCAAATATCCAAGGCACAATCAACCATAACAGAGACCAATACACATCGTCAAATATTATAAACCACCCTCATATGAAAGGGCCACCAAGAACTATTCTAATAATATCACATAGAAATAATATAATAGCTGAAACCAAAAGACATATGCAATTGTCTTAAGAGAAAAAATATACAAGAAAACATGTCTCATGAGGTATGAGGTCAAGGGAGAAAAAAATAAAAAATAAAAAGGATAATCAACCGTGAGCTACAGTAGGGCCTCAAAACTGTTAATAAATTAAAGGAATCGAGCTTCAAAATTTAGAAATGGTAAATCTGTATAGCCTCCTTAGATCTTCAAATAGAACCATTAAAATATTCAACAAAATGAAACCTTATGGCACCTGTAGAGTTAATTTGGACAATCTTTTCGTCGAACCATTATTTTCCATGTAAACATGTTGATAAATAATCTCCTAAAAATATTCCTATAAGTCTGATTTTTTGCATCCAATTGTTAAGAGAAGATACCTATGTAGAGAATTTGGAGAGGCACCAATCAATAATAACTTTGGAGTCCCTCGTGGCCTGTAAGTGAAAGATAGTTTTATCTCTAGCAAAGAAAAGCAGGCACCATAAAGAAATCAACACTCCTCTAGTATAGGTTCCACTCCCTCAATTAAACTTTAGTCCGAATGATATAGTAGAACTTATGTCTAGGACACACCATCCCCACAAAGTTGATTATTGTCTTGCATTGTTCCATTAAAAAAAACACTTGGATTCTCATGATAAAAAAAGAGGAGGTCTCAAATGATGGCACTGATCCTTTAATATTGTAGAATGTGATTTATGGATCTCTGTGAAAATGACTACAATATTATAGCCAACACACATAGATAAATAAGAGCGACCTTCAAATATAGCATGATTTATATGTTTCCACAAAGCCCATTTGAAAAAACAAGGAAGTTATTTCTACTCTTGAACAATTGAGGACCAAAGATTAAGACAATAATTGAAAGATTGTGAATTCCACTCATAGGAAATCTTACAAACAATTATCATCACCTCCCTAGTGAAGGAATAATATATCAACAAATGATAAATTGATTATGCATCCTATTTATATATAATGCAAATATTTGGTCCATAACCTCCTCTCTTAAGATAATTATCCCATGCAAGTATAGAGTTTTTAAGATCCATCCAAATAAATAGTTTGATCTTGAGAGGACTAATCAATTTTGATAAAGGACCAATCCACCATCTCATATCCAAAGCTAAAGCAACAAATAACGAATCATTTTTCCTTCTTAGTACTGACCTTCCTAGAAGACACATCCCAAGACTAGACCAAAAAATTCCCCTTTTCTAATAGCACAAGACCACTCCTTTGTAACCCCATGATAAAATCATTCCATTCATCTACAAGTGAACCATGCAAATATAGGTCTTACGCCACCAGCCATCTTTTACCCTAAAATAAAGAATCAGAATCACTGCAACCTTTTCTGATGTGAAATAACCACTAGAATGAAAATGTTGAAGAATATGTTGAGGAAACTTGAATGATGAACATATCCCTAGAATGGGGTCATCACTAAAATGAATCTATTTCCAATCACATGGATTCCAAGCCAACTAATCCCATACAATGTGAAAGGAGTTAAGCATGCCTCTCCAAATGTTAGAAACACCCTTCACAAATATTACCGGCAATCTAATCCACTTATAAATGGATCAATTACAAATATATTTATTTAATAATCTTTCTCAACATGTTATATATGAAAAAAACTTTCAAAATGTTTTTAGCCACTAAATCCTTAGAGAAAAAGAAGATTTTCTTGATACGCCCTCCCAACTTCATAGGACAATCGAAGCACTCCCAATTTATTAATATAGATAATCCTTCAAATGATTATCAACTAGATAATCCTTCAAATTGACCAAAATTCTAAGTGCACATATAAACGAGGATGTTTCCATACCATGGATCATATAAAGATATGGTAAAAAAATGATAATCCTTCAAATTGACCAAAATTCTAAGTGCACATATAAACTAGGATGTTTCCATACCATGGATCATATAAAGATATGGTAAAAAATGTTTGCTCGATACTTGGTCAATGATCAAAGATGGGATCGACATAGACGGTAAGTATATAATCATCTAAGAGAATGCTAATGCTTTTGTGCTCTTAGGTGTGATGAATTTGAGATCATATTATTGAAGGATAACAATCCACCTAGAAACACAAACATGGATGAGGTGTCTATTCAAAAGGTATACTATTGTGTTTGAATAAGTGACAACTTTGGTTTGACTCATATTTATGTAGTAATTAAGCTTTTTGGATTGAAAAAACTATGGCCAAATCAAAAGAAGCTTGTGCTTACTATTTCCAAATGAAAGGGACATTGGATTGCAACAAATTTAGGAACCCATGAAGTGTGGTGGCATAGTCTGATATGAAGTGACTTAGGAAAATGGATTTTTCCTGTATATTTTTCAATTGGAACAATACCCACAAGGAAGGTAGGTTAACAATGGATTCAAATTTTAGAAAATAATCTTTGATACCCTACTTAGAAATTATGAATCCTAGTAACTAACCAACTGTGACATAGAAACTTCACTTGAGAGGGTTCATACAGATGTTATACTTGTGACACTATAGGAACACTTGTTGAAGGTTCTCCAAATGCTATGAAAAATTCTTGGAGTGGGAATGAGATCATCCAAGTAAGCTAAGATGTATGGACCAAATCATGGAAGCAGTATCACATATCCCACTGGAAATTGGATCCAATGCTTTTTAGATTATTTGTCATAACATGTTATGAAAACATTCCCATGGGGGCATGAACACAATTTTATATTGATCCTCTTCTCATATCCGTATCTTTTGTACCTCGAGAATACGTCCATAAAGGAGAGGACCTCATGCCCAAAACAAACATAGATGACTTGGTCTATAAAGGGGGTGGGGTAATTATCTTTTGGACATTCCAAATTCAAATAATGGAAGTCAATACAAATACGTAAGTTTCCTTACTTCTTGTTGACCAGAATCGGGTTTGATACCCAGGTACTTTACGCAATTAGATAAATGAAACCAAATTTATGTAACTTCTCAATTTATTCCTTAATGGATGGTTGTTTCGAGGGGTGTATAGGAATTTTCTTATGATGCAATAGTGACATTTTGTTCCATGTATCAATGTGGTGTTCGACGATACTAGAATCTACACTGATCATCTTAGCATAAGACCAAGTAAAAACATCATGAAACTCTTGAAAATGTACTTTGTACATGGCAACTTCTTCAGGAGTACAAGAAATCTCCTAAAAGGATATTCTTGGGGACACTTAGTTTTGTGGAGATGTTGACCTAGATCATTGGGAAAATATTGGCCATGTTACCCTCCTCAATAGTGTCAAGGGATGGAATTGGGTTCTTAAACCAATTATGGTTTTCACACGGGATAAAGTCTTTTGATTCAAAGGAGAGTTTATTCGAAGATGACATCAAAGGAATGAGCTCGTATGGGATGAAATATGTGCGATGATGCATATATTCACAAGTAAAATTTGGTATTGTGATTGCTTAAATCATTTCTTGATCACCAAAAAAGGTTTGACTATCCAATTCATAAGGGTTGGGTCCGATAATATCGTAGCACAGTAATTAGATGATAAGGGAAGTTCTTCAGAGGATGAGATGTAATAGATGGTTGTTATCTCTTTTGACGAGGACATTTGGGGATATAATTCCTTGATAGTGGTGATATGGGATTCAATTTAAAGGTGACGCAGATCATACAACACACATATGTTTCTGACAAATCAAGAAAATGGTTCAAGTAATGACTATAAAGGCCACACAATGCACAATGATGATTGGTCTGTAAAGACTTGTTCTTTTTTGGGGGGGAAATTTGGAGGTGAACCAACGAAATTTTTTCATCAATGTCATATTCCAATGTCTACAAAGGACTACATAAAACCAACAACTCTAGGATTCATTTAGTAACATGACCTACAATATCACATATGGTGCAAGGCAAAGGAGTTCACACTGTAGCACTAGGAGGAGGTTTCACTGTGTGAGTCAGTTTTTCAGTGTAGCCACACTTTTATTGTTGATCCAAACATTCTTATTGGGAAGGGTTTGGATGGTTGAATTTGATTTTGTTACGACTCTTGGAGGTGGGGGATTAGAAGTACCTACGGGTTGCACTGGTGTCAAGACAACCAAGGGGTAAGGGGTGGGTTTGGCAGATTGAAATACCGAAAGGGGATTCCAAGAGTAAGTCTAAAAATATTATGTCTTTCCATGATGGATGTGCTGACCACTCTAAATGGCAGGAATAAAAATGGGATATACCAAATGGGCGTGGATCCCCACCGATTTCCAAGTAACTCACTAGGGGGGGATATAGGTTGAGGATGAATTGCTAGATTTCTTAAGTTTTTATGGTTATATTAGATCTTATAACATTTAGCATCATAAAAGCATAACCATAAGAAAAAATATCACTGAAATATAGACAAGCACAACCAAAAAAAAGAACACAAAGATTTATCATGGGAAACCCTCATGGGGAAGAAAACCCAGCAAAAAATTCCTCTGTATAAGATGTATAAAATACAAACCCAAAAACAGGTTCTCTCCTCCTTTTGTTCTGTCTCTCTCTCTCTCCTATACGCTTCAAAAGTGAGTGAGTGTATGTTCAAATAAGAACCACAACTCCTATATTTATACACATGTGTCAACTTGACGTTTGCAATAGACAAGTCCACCCCAATAAATTGTTTGGGCCGACTTCACCTAGGAATACTCAAAAATAGTATTTTATATTATTTATTAGGGTAATAAAGACCCAACACAAGTGGAGGATTTACCTCATGACTCTATGATGACCAAATACAATAGTAACACCCCGTTGGAGGAATAATAACATCTCCCTTGGGTTACATTAGTAAAATACATTTAGAATATCCTTTGAAGTTACAATATTTCAACACTCCCCCTTAACAAGTAGGTTATTCTACTGACAACATCATCACAAAATATAGGAGAATAGAGAGACAATTACAACAGTACATCGAGGTAATACATCTATACATCATGGGAAGTTTTCGCAATCATTAACTAGAACAACTACTCTTCATCTTCTAAATCACATGATCACTTGATCCTTTTGCAGCAACGCTTTGATATTTTGTAGCAGCACTTCAATTTTCTAATCCTTTGCAGTAGTAATTCGATCTTCTGATCCTTTGCAACAACACTTTGATCTTTTGATCCTTTGCAGTAGCACTTCGATGTTCTCGATCCTTTGTAGCAGAACTTCAATATTCTCGATCCTTTGTAGCAACACTTCAATCTTCTTGATCCTTTATAGCAGCACTTCGATCTTCTCGATCCTTTGCAGCAGCACTTCGATCTTCTTGATCCTTTGCAGCAACACTTTGATATTCTGCAGTAATCTTCAATCTTCTCGATCCTTTGAAGCAGCACTTCGATCCTTTCGATCCTTTTGTAGCAACACTTTGATCCTTTCGATCCTTTATGGCATTGCTTTGATCCTTCTTGATCCTTTGCAGCCGCACTTTGATCTACTCGATCCTTCACTATTGTGCTTCGATCTACTTGATCCTTCACTGCCATGCTACGTGCAGTACACATGATCTATTTGTGGGATGATCAATCCCGATCACTTTAGGACATAATTTCAAGGACAATGAAATCCTCCATCAACATGATCCATGAAATCGATCAGCTGAATCATCGGCCCTATCGTCTGTGAGGACTCATCGTAGCCCATACATACCACACAGGTTAGGACCACTCACAAGTGAGTGTTATACTACAATATTTACACTCATGTGTAGGTATACTCTACCATGTAAGAGTAGTGTCTATAGAGTAGATCTCGACCACATACAAAATATTGGCCCATCATCCGTGAGGACTCATAGTAGACCATCCATACCACACATGTTAGGACCACTCACAAGTGAGCGTTATACTACAGTATCTACACTCACGTGTAGGTATACTCTACCATGTAAGAGTATTGTATTCAGAGCAGATCTCAATCGCATAAACAATGTCAACCCATCATAGAACATCCATACCACACAGGTTAGGAACACTCCCAAGTGAGTGTTATACTACGTCATCCATGAGGAATCATCATAGAGCATCCATACCACACAAGTTAGGACCACTCCCAAGCGAGTGTTATTCTATGGAATCTATGTATGAATGCAGGCATACTTTCCATACAAGAGTATCATATGCAGAGTGGATCTCGACTGCATACAAAATTTCAGTCCTATCGTCCATGAGGACTCATCGTAGAGCATCCATACCACACGGGTTAGGACCACTCATGAGCGAGTGTTATTCTACGATATTTACAACTGAATGTGGGTACTCTCCATATGAGAGTAACATCTATAGGGCCATCCTTAGCTAGTAAGGACCACTCTAATGAACAGAGTGTTATACCTATTATCCTCAAGAGAGGATACTATCATGCACAAGTGAATGTGGGTAATCTCCATGCGAGAGTAGCATATGTACAGCCATCCTTAGCTAGTAAGGACCACTCTCATGAACAGAGTGTTATACCTGCCATCCTCGAGAGAGGATACTATCGACCACAAGTGAATGTCAGACCTTGTCAGCATATTCAAGAATATTTGGCCTCTTTCATGCTGGAGCATCACTGCCATCCCATCATCGATGTCAGTCTCATCATAATTCTTCATTTTTCGAGAGGATCCATATTATCAACCTAATCCCCCTTTGTCCAAGGAGGGTTCATAGTCTGGACCTGTTCTTCATTGTTTAGGATAGTCCATATCTTTGACTTGTTCCTCCTTTCTAAAGAAAGTCTATATCTTCGACTTGTTCTTCCTTTTCGAAGAAATTCCATATCTTCAACTCATTCTTCCTTTCTGAACAAAGTACATATCTTCGACTCGTTCTTTCTTTCTGAAGAAAGTCCAAATCTTCGACTCGTTCTTCCTTTCTAAAGAAATTCCATATCTTCGATTTTTTCTTCCTTTCTGAATAAAGTCCATATCTTCAAATTATTTCTCCTTTTCAAGAAGGATCCATATAACCATTGTTACTCCTTGCGAGTAAATTCTGTAGTATCATCATCACTATTCCTCCTTGTGAGGAAAGTCTTCAGTACAAACATCATTGTTCCTCCTTGCGAGGAAAGCCTTCAGTATCAACATCACTGTTCCTCCTTGCGAAGAAAGTCTTCAGTATCAACATCATTATTACTCCTTGTGAGGAAAGTCTTGACAAACTACACCAAGCTTGTCACGGAAGCTCGGTCACCACATCAGCAAGTTGCTCATCGGTACTCACATGCTGGATTTTTATGTCTCTCTTCGGTACCATATTCCACAAGATTCTTTGTCATCTTTATGAAACTCTGGTTGTCACAAAGAAACAATGTGGTATCCATGTCAAATAGTCATGGAATCATCTTTCAAAGCCATATGGCTTCCCAAATAGTGGAGCAAGTTGCAATGTACTCTCCTTCAGTTGTACTGAGAGAAACACTGGACTAAACCATGATATCATGGCGGATCCCAGATAATAACATCCACCTGAGGTTCTCTTTCTTTCTCTGGCACTTCCTACCCAAGTTGAATCTATATATCCATATAATCTATAGTCATGATCTCTACCATAGTAAAGTCCCAAGTCTATCATACTTTGCAGCTATCCAGGGTTAACTAGATACTAACTCAAGTTGTTCACAACAAAGCATATATATGACCTTGTGTTCATCAGATACATCAACGAATCAATAATCTGTCTATACTGAGTCATATCCACTAACTCTGATGTCTCATTAGACAACAACTTCATGTTGGTATCCATGGGTCTAGCCATGGCTTTACAATCCAACATATCAAATCTTATTTAAGATTTATTTTCACAGCATACTTTCCCCAGTTCAGAAATATTCCTTCTGAGCTCTTCCACACTTCTAGCTTAAGGAAATAATGCATCAATCCAATATCTTTTCATCTCAAATTCTTCAGCTAGCTTCTTCTTTCAATCTGTGATATGTTTCTCATTTTCGGTCAGAATTAGATTATCCACATACAACAATAGTATGTCAGGTTCATCATCCATAACCTTAAGGTAAAGTTTTAGGATCAACTTTACTCTTGGTAAAGTCCATGCTTTCCAAGAAGCTATCTTTTCTTCCATACCAAGCTCTAGGAACTTGCTTCAGTCCATACAGAGTCTTTTTCAACTTACATACATGAGTCACTCTATTTTCGACTTCAAATCCTTGTGGCTATTTGATGTAAACCTCTTTCTCAATCACACCATTAAGGAAGTCTTGTCTTTACATCCATCTGGCGTATATCCCACTTCATCATGGAAGCAATTGCCATGATATTTATCATGGAAGTGTACCTTGCTTCCTAGAGCAAGTGTCTCTTCATAATCAATTCCCTCTCTCTGAGAGAATCCTCCAGCCACAAATCTTGCCTTACTTCCATCAGTATCATATTTTATCTTGCAAATCCATTTGGAAGATACCACACTCTTGATTTATAGTTTTAGTATTGTATCCCAAACATCATTCTGGTATTCTTCCATCATTGAATCTACCATGACTTCATTCTATCAGGTCATTGACATATCCTAGTCTTCCACATTCAACCTTGAAGCTTGGAACCCACTTTATTCTTGGTAAAGTCTCGGTCCATTAGGAAGTTGTCCATCATGTCGTATCTTGTCGAACTTGGAGATCTTCTATAATCACTCCCCTTGAAGCAGAACATCATCTTCCCTCTACATTCTTTATTGGAGTGATAGGTAGCATCCTTTACTACTATGTATCCATCTCAGATTACTAAATACCAAGATCCCTTTATCTTGAACTTCATTGAAAAGTTCCTCTTGCACCCATCTATGAGCTTGTTGTCTTCTATAGGTTTCCATATCCAACCTTGTAGCAAAGGTTAATATATTAATCACTCTAGGTGATATTTCAAGCTCCTAAATGTGCTTATCTATGGGTGCCTTCTAATCTCGTACAAAGCCTATTCTGTACAGGTGGTTCTTTGCTCAATATATACTTCTACTTTACTAGAGAAGAGTGTCTGGTCAATAAAGTATGTCATGTCATAGTCTATTCTTTCTGAGACAAACCACGAACCTTGCTTTGTATACCTATTCTTGTAGATCCATATGGAAGACAGTACGGAATTTCTTTCAGGTAGAATCATATTCTAGACATCATTCCCCATGATCAACTGTTAGTATTTGATCATGGATTCTTCCATAGATGGAAGGGTTTGCATCAATGATGTCACCCAAGTGTGTCACACAACTAGATTGTGTCCGACGCCTCTTACTTTGGTTTGGAAGTCCCGTCATACTTTTCTTCATCTTGGAATATCTCTCATGCCCAAGATGGTCTTCATCTCTCGAGGTGGATCTATCGCTCTCTGAAGCTCTTTCTTCCGTCACGGTGTCCCTGACCCTGGGAGCTTTAAGTTCATGTTTATTGGAGTGAATCTTGAATTGTCATCACTTGTTCTTTGGAACAAGTTTCATCCTCCTTTTCTTGTAGGCAGTTATACACGACCTTTCCTACAAGTCAAATGCACTAGTTGCATGGTTAGAACCATTTCATAGGACATATTCATAAGGAAAAATTATTATGCATCAGGAAACTATTTTAGCCAATACAACATTCATCCAGATCTCTCAGAAACTTTCTAAATTCCTTCCATCTCTACCATGACATCATTGAGATTGTGCACTAATCCAATATGTCAGCAAAGAAGTTTTATTCTAGATAAGTAGCAATGGAGAGTTGTATAGCACCATGGGATACTTACCCATCACACGCATATTAGTAGTATATTGTCATTAATTATATCATGCATAATACATAGCATATACAGGAAATACAATTCAAATACTTATCTTTGTTTGTTTTTCATCATCTCCTTCTCGATCAGTAGCTTCTTCTTTAACTAGTGAGATTGCTTCAATCTCATGCTTGCTTGAAAGCTTTTCTAGAATGCTGCTTTTGGTAGACCTAGGGTTTGACAGAGAAATCATAATTTTTCAATTGAGGTATATTTCAGGTCTGATTGGATATAAATATGCACCTCCTCAAGTCGAGCTGAGAAGTATACTCATTTTCCCAAAACTGTGATTAGAACTACAAAATATCTGATGCCCTAGTTTTCTTCAGTTTCTTCTACAGAAATGCCTGCTATTGCTTCTACGGTATTTCCTATATCATTGCTCCTCTATGTCTAAAACTTCACACTAAGTCCATTTCTATCATATTTCAAACATTGCAGGTTTGAGAAGAATTGGTTTCACCAATTGGGACTTATGCGAGTTTTCCCAAGGTGACTTATTTCAGGACTGTTCAGCATAGAGAACTTGTACGGACTTCCACGTGTTAATGTTTCACCTTCGGGTCTGCAATTTTTACCACAGAAAGTACAGTATGTTCCCTATTTGGAACATCTTGCGAAATTTCATTTGGACCTTTGTAACCCAAGATATAGCAATTCTCCCTAGGTCACCTGTTTAAGGTTGAATCCTGGGAGAGGATGGAACCCTAACTTAGAGGAATCATGTCTCCTATAATATAGCGAATATGAGGATGAAAATTTTACACAGGGTACATCAAGAATTTATATTCATCCTGTGAAATTTTCAAATCCTAATCCTTCTCCAATATCGAGATATAGTGAATGTAACAAAACTACTAGTTTTAGTATTTTAGGGTTTTCAAGCATGAAACCCTAATCTTCAATAGTTGTAGTTGTAGCACTGTTTCGGCTGCATAATGACTTCTTTCAGGGTGGCTATGATACCATGTTACGTTTTTATGGTTATATCATATCTTATAGCATTTAGCATCATAACATCATAACCATAAGAAAAAATATCACTAAAAGATAGACAAGCATAGCCACAAAAAAGAACACAAAGATTTATCCTGGGAAACCCTCATGGGGAAGAAAACCCAGAAAAAACTTCCTCTGTATAAGATGTATAAAAGACAAACCCAAAAATAGGTTTTATCCTCCTTATGTTTTGTCTCTCTCTCTCTCCTATGTGCTACACAAGTGAGTGAGTGTATGTTCAAATAAGAACCACAACTTTATATTTATACGCATGTGTCAACTTGACTTTTGCACTAGACAAGTTGGCCCCAATAAACTATCTAGTGTTAGGAATTATGATCCAAAATGTAATAATTAGAAGTTTAGTTTAATAAATGTAAAAGGGCATCTACACACTCACGTGATTATGTGAGGTGTCCCTTAGTTAGTTTTGGTAACGGTAAATTAGTTGTTACTCTTTGGATATTTAAATCCATCGAGTTTTCCATGTGAGGGAATCTTTCGGGATTTAGCCCTCACATCTCTGTGATGTAATTATTTTCCTTCTTCATTAATAAAATTATGTGTCTGAGGACACTTTGTCAAAGTGGTATCAGAGCACGCGGTTGAAGCTTGGTCTGGTTGGAACCTGGTTGGAAGGTGCTAAAGGTTGTTTGAAGAAGGTGACTTTCAAGGTTTTGGAATAGCGAAATTTTAACCGTAAGTTAATGCTTCCTATTCTTTTGGGCTGAAAAAAAAAAGAAAAAGAAAGAAAAAGAATGCTGAAAAGATTAATGCTTCCTATTTTTTTGGGCTGAAAAAAATAAAAAATAAAAAGAAAAAGAATGATGAAAAGATTAATGCTTCCTATTCTTTTGGGCTAAAAAGAATCTCTGCAGAAAATATTTTTTTATAGACTAAGTTTTTTACTTGGAGAGAGTAAAATGTTATTATTTTTATAAGGCAAGGTTATTTAAAAATTTTGTGGAAGAGAATTTTTACAAAAAGGAAGAGACGTATAAGTTCTTATTTAAAATAATAATAAAAAAATCATTCTTATTGTGCTCACTCACTGAGAGAGATAGCATAGCCGGTGTTGGGATAGAGATGTCTGGATCAGCATAAAAGAAGAGAGAAAACCAGCGTTGAAGAGAGAAAACCAGCAGCCATTGAAAAGAAAAAAAACCAGCTTTGAAGAGAGAAAAACAATGTTGAAAAGAACCAGCAAAACTCCAGCGTAGAAATAGAAGAGTTCACAATCTTGTGTAATTTTTTCACTTTTCATTTAATTCAATATTTATGTAATATTTTGAAAAGTGAATAAGTTGTTTTGGAGAGATAAGGTATTTTATTATTCATTTTTATTTTTGGAGATTTTTTATATTAAGAAGAAAAAGGTGGAGACATAAACTTAAAAAAAAGAAAAAAGAAGAAGAAGTTATTTTTGAAGTTGATGGGACTGGATCTTGTAACCTCCCACTCAACAATATTGTATCTCTCCAATTCACCTATAAAGATTTGTTATTTTTTGGAGTGATAAGGTGTAATTTTTTATTGGGCATTGGAGTAATAAGGAGCATTGTTGGTGTCATAAGGAGTATTTGTATTGTCACTCAAGGTTTGATTAGAGCAAAGTGAAGCTCTATCAAATTCTTTTCTTGAGGCTATAAGTGGGTCAAGGCCAAGCCCCTATAGCTTTCTTTTGCATGGTGTGTGGTGTTTCTTGCAGCATTTCTTTCATGGTGACTCTTGTTGATGAGTAATTTTCTTTTCATGTTGGTGGTGATATTTTTGCATAAAATCTTCCATTGGTGATATAAGGTGATTGTTTACTTATTCTGGTGACATAAGGTGCTTTCTTTTTTTTAATTCTTGGAGCTATAAGAATTGTATAATACACATCTTCTGGAGTTACAAGGTGTTTATTATTTTTTTACAATGTCTAAAGTTATAAGTCTTTTTAATGAATCTGACAAGTTGGAAGGA
>LPNX010413972.1:0-14743 GCA_001517045.1 Pseudotsuga menziesii
ACCCATGACAATGAGAAGCATTTTGTAACTCAGCATTTTCAAGTTAATAAAATTTTGCAGAGCCAAGCAAGGAATTCTCAATACAGATATTCTCGTCTTATTGTTTTAAAGTTTGTATTTCCTTTTCTCCTATGAATGTTTTTCCTATTATATGTTTCCATTGTGTTATATTTTCATGCTTGAATAAGTTTGTATTGGATCAGAATTCATACTCATATGCTCGGGTTCATAGGATTCAAGTATTTACAATCAAATTTCCTCTCAAGATAATATTGGATTCATCTTTATTTGGTACCCATATTAAAGGACTATTCATATTTCCTCTTTTACCACTAGAAAATCAAGAACTTGACTGTGAAAGAATAATTATCCCACCTCTGTGAAGAAATATTGTTGCAAAATCCCTGTTTATCTTTAGAAACTTATGATTTTGACTCCATGCCCAATGGTATCCTCTTGCTTCATCCATTTTCATCATTAATTTTAGTTTATGTAAAAATATCTCTTACCATTGTATCTATTTGATTAAGAGAGCCCTCTCTAGTAGGAAGGAAGCCAATTTTGATCCTAAAGGTTGGTTTGAAAGGTTCCACTACCAAAGGGTAAATTCAGAGTGATAACAGTAGGGAGAGAGGAGATGGAGCAGTGACGCTAGGAGGAGGAGGGAATGGATATGCGGGAGCATGTGGAGAGAGGAAGGAGGGAGAGAACTGTAAGCAAGTGGATGGTGAGGTGGCTAGAGAAGGTGTAGATAGAAAACAATGCAGGGAGAAGAATATTGGGCCGAATAAAGTGTAGGAGGGATAGAGGAGCGGTGCAAGAGCATGTAGGAGGAGAGGATATGAAGGCACACTAAGGAGAAGGAGTAGGGTACGACAAAGGGAGTGGAGTGAGAAGGAATGGAGAAGTGAGATGGATAAGTGGGATAGGAGTTGTGTAGAGCAGCGCAGGCCTAGACTAGATGTCGAGGAGGATAGGGGTCGAGGGGTGGAGTGGGATGATATGGTGCGGTAAAACGTGAATAAGGGTAAGATGAGAATAGTTGGGAGAATGTGCAGATGGGAGGTATGGAGAATGGAATGGAAATAGAAATGGAATTGCAGGTGGAGTGCGTAGAGGAAGAAGACGTCGAGAAGATCATTAAGCTCTAATACCAAATGGTGTGAAGCAAAATTTCTAACACCCATAATATTTCTAAAACGCCCAAAAATATTTGAAATCTTGCATTTTGATCACTAATAATATATAGAATGATGAATTTAATGTTTACGAACATGACCTTTTTATAGGTCAATATGTGTCATTTCAATGGAACAACATGACTTACAAACTTTAAAATTTAATTAATTACCCTAATTTACAATTAATTTTATATATGTAAGACAAACTTACTACCAACTACAATACACTTGAAGTAGATGTCACCTTGTATTGTCAGTTAGTTGGAAATATTTTGTAGCTTACTTATATGTGTCTTCATCTTTCCTTTGTTATTACAGTTCAGAGGCAACTCTTTTGTTGGTTAACTTCACTAATTTTTATCAAGCCAATGACTCTAATGATCAAAAGTATAGTACATTTTATGATTTCATTCTTGGTTGTGGACCTATCACTTGGGCTTGTAAGAAACAACAAGCTCTTTTCTTTCTTTAGAAAAAGTAAAGTATGGAGTCATAGTTAATGCAAGTCAAGAATCCTTTGTGGATTTGATAGATCCTTTCGTATTTTGGTTACATCACCAGTATCCAACTACCCTCTAGTTTGATAGTCATAGTTTCATCAAGCTCTGTAAATATCTAGATCAACATCAGTGCACCAAACACATTAAGCTACATATGAACTTGATTGGAAAGCTAGTATTGAGGATTATGTTCTCAAAGTGTTTTTTTTCTCTACATATGGTCAAGTTGTTGACAACTTCACAAAGTCTCTTATATGAAGCAAAGTTTTCTGAAATTCGATCTATTTTCAAAGTTCGGGAATTTGTCATCAAGGGGAGACAAGCTCTAATGCTTCCTTCCTTCCATAATTGTGTTACCTCTAATCCTTCATTCCTATCCCAAGTTGTTCTTAAGGAGGGGATTGGTGTTGGATTTATATTGCATACTGATATGGGGGGTGAATTAATATATAGAGACAATTTCAAACTATTTTACTTTAACAAACTTTCACCACTTAAAACTTTTCTACTGAAACAATAATAAACACAGTAGCGCACAAAATTCTGAAAGATAATTATGTGTGTGTGTGTGTGTAAAAGGAATTATTACAACAATGGGAGAGAACAATATCCAATCATGAGCACCAAGTCATTCATACACAAACCTTATACACAAACATTAACCTATTGTTTACAAGCATCGACCTATAAATACTTCGATCTATGCAAGCACCAACTCACAAAATTCAGGAACCAACCTGAACATAGGTTTGTATCTTTGTGTAAGCTCCAACTTGTAGTAATCATGAACAAACCTGTTGAATATTGCAATCTCTATTTTTTTTCTTTAGTTGCAACTAAATGGAAGCACTAGCTACCAATTGTATTTACAAGCTCCAACTAGAAGGAAGCTTCAAATCCCTGATTGTTTTACCAGCTACTACTAGAATAAAGCTACAACCCTCTGATTGTTTTACCAACTGCTACTAGAAGGAAGCTCCAACCCCCTAGTTGTTTTCCCACCTACTACTGGAAGGAATCTCCAACTCCCTCTTCATTTCCCCTTCCTACCTCCCTAACTAGTTTTACCAACACCTACTCGGAGGAAGCTCCAACTCCCTCTTTCTTGCCCCTTCCTACCTCCCCAAGAAAAATAGTTGTGTATCCAGTAACTAAAATATGCACTTTACCTTATCTATGATGTGCAACTCAATGATATGCAACTATTGTATCCCTTCCAGATCGTGTCTTTCCTTTGGTCATATACATCAAAACATTTAGTTTTCTTATCTGTAATGTGCAACAATATATGTGATTTATTCAATTTATTTGTATCACACAATCTTCAGATATCTGTGAACATTGAGTTACTTCTATAATCTGCAATCTGTGTTTCTACGTTGTTCAATGCTATGAACTTTAGATTCTACTTCTACACACACTTTATCACATTTGTGATCTTGTACTTTAAAATGATCACTATGTGTTATCATCGCACATCCTGATTCTGGGTATCCTTCTACTTTGTGCTCTTCTTGCTATTCATCCTCTACTAATCTATGCAATTCCACTCTATTGTATATGCTTTTTATATGATCAACAAGCCATTGATACCCAAATAATTATGAATCGTTCCCAAATATATTATATTATATTCTACATTCCACAAGATTACTACAACACATCCATCTCTTACTTATTTATAATCTTTCTAGTAGAAGAGATGTGTCTAGTCATTGGGATGCCTCAAACTTAGTGATGCCCCAACTTGTTTTCTTCTTGACTAAGTTATATTCTACATCACTGTGTAACATTTTGCAATTCAACGTCGTGGGATATAGCACACATATGCCATTGTCTTTGCATGGTTTTCACACACAACTTTGTATCTTAGTGGTATTTGTGCACATCCTTGACTTTCATATTCATCTTATAACTTCTTTATCAAGGTTGTTATCTACGCGCATATGTCCCATGTTTTAATGGGATCTCCTCACTATCTATACTTCCACATTTTTCTCTATATGTACTTCTTCAAACTAGCTTTGTATGAGGAAGAATTCACGTACTTTTGTTACATCAGATTGGGTGTTTGACTTTAACCCTTCATTTTTCTTTGACATCAATGACAACACAGAACTTCGTGACAATATATGTCTTGTTGATTTTGTCTTTAACATCAATGACAACACAAACGTTCAAAAATATCCCCCTTTGGAATTGATGTCAACACCAACTTACCATGAGCTCCTACTGAAAATGAGCTCTTCTTCTATGCACAAAAGGCTCCCCCTATGTTTATGCATTTGATTCTTTTATTTTTTCTTTTGTGTAGATCCATCTTTTAGTTTTGTTTATTCTCCCCCTTTGACATCAATGGAAAAGGAATCGCTTCAATCATTGACTCCCCCTAGATTCATTCTCATTACTTCCTCTTTGTATTGCTTTTGTTATGCCAGATCCACTATCATGTCACAAATAATCCGTTTCCATGTCAGGTATGCTAAACTATGGCATTCTGCCTTGTCACAAATGTTTTCAATTTCTTATTTTGTATGTGTCTCAATTATTGAGGTCAACATATGATCTTGTCTTGGATTTTTCACACGAGGAAACTTGATGGATGGAATTAATTAATCTTGTACTCACGCATATTTCCATCCGTCGGCGTGCTTGGTAATAAGGTGATATGACCTGTACCTCATGTGAAAGTGTCAACGTGTTGATTTCGTACTAGATATTTTAAGTGACATCATTCCCTTCAAATCGTTCCTATGAACTGGATTTTCGCTTTTTGTCTTTTTCCAAAATCCATCAATCCATGAAATAAATCTTGATGTCTTCAAGATCACCTTTAGATTTGTCAACACATGAATCCATTAACTTCAATATCTCTTCAATTAATTTTCAGACACGTAAGATATTTTCTTAAAAGCTTTATAAGTTGGTTGTGCAGTGACAATTCCATCACCCTCGTTCATTTTCCATCGAGCTTGTTGGGTTTTTCTTCATATGTCGCCATCGTGTCTTCTTACCTTTAGGGTTATAGCAATCCAATTAACCTATCTGATTCCTGTAGGTTCGAGCAGGTACTGGAAGTCAGGGAATCAACTGAAGACTGATGCCATATACAAAAGATCTAAGGCATCAATATTATATCATCATTGGGTAGAAGAGGGCCACTACAGCCAAAGGCCACCTGCATGCATGACATCTAAGCATTATTTAATGATGCATGCACCCAATTGAGTTTCCATGCGCATGCATGCAAGTCAACTGCAAATTAGAAGTTAAAGTGACCTAATTAGGTCAAAAGTTAGGTTATTCGCAGTTGAAAGTTATAAAAGAAAGATAAAGTGAATGGAGAGGACACTTATGATTATTATTGATTTGGAGCTTTTGAGTAGCAGCACAGCACGCGACCACGACAGTTGGGGTTGATAACAGCGTCTTCAGCTAACAAGGTTTCGGTAGTGAAATATTTTCCCTAGTCTCTTTCAGGGTAGACCATCCAGGTCCACCATCCTCTCTTCATCTTATTCATCCAGATACAGTTATCCGGTACCCATCAGAAGATTGTTTGCACGGACACATGTGCAGTCGTAGGGGGATTTTAGCTGGAAAACCCCAAAATCATTCGTTGGGTCCTTAGATCTCCATTTATCTTCAGAATACTAGCACCATCTCATCATCAGTATCATCCTTCAGTACCAGGTGATTAACAGCTTCTAGTTCGCTCACCCGGAGCAGTCCTCATCAGTTTGGTGTAACTGGGGGGCGTGAGCAGCTCATTAGCAAATCAATTCACTAGACTGCTTGGAGAGCTTAGAACTTATGCATGCTTCAGGAAATCTCTCCAGCATGGGAAGACTATCCTTTCCGCAAATTCTCATCTGCATCAGACCATTCCTTCACTGAAAACGTCATCTTTAGTTGATTGATGGGTTCATGCTGTTGGGATGACACCAGAGGTAAGAAGCACTAGTTCTTCACTATATCAGTTCTTGATGAATGCGTATTATCTATGGAGCATTATCAGCCGCATTATTAGTGGTAAGTGTTGATCCGTTGCCACAAAACTCTTTGCCCTAGTTAGCTATAAATTAGGGCCATTTTCCCGACACTTTGCATGCAAGTTATTTTCAGTATTATTGTAATTCGAGAGGCTTAAGCAAGCCCTAGTATAGAAAACAATGGAATACCCGCATCAGGGATATTACAGTGGTATCAGAGCAATTTTCCTTGCCAGCTATGGGCATGCAAAATTATAAATGAATTCAGAATACCCATACAATATTACTTACCGGAGACAAAGGTGTATATACAGAGAAGAGGAGTTAGAGGACATGATTTGGGAAATAGATAGTATCAATTTGGAAAGGGAAAAGAAACAATGGCCGAGGATGATAAAACATATTTCAATAGTCTTATATAATCCATAAAATAACTCACTACTAGGCAAAAGGAAATGATGAGTACCTTTAGGCAAATGACTGAGAAAAATGGGCCCACCCCACACAGTCCCTTATTTCCCTACAATGATAGGGTATCCACCAGCAGTAGTAGGGAGCACTTACATACCAACATGCAGAGCCATCCCCATATATACAAGCCTTTCCGACCCACCATGCCTCAATTCTTATATAGTCCAGCTGCAGTGCCTCTAGCACAAGCAAAACCAGAAGAATACATGAGTGCCTATATGAGAGATTATAGAGCTGTAAGAGAGGACTTCCATTCAACCATGACCTTCACTAACTTCTGCCACTTTAAAAGAAAGAACAAACCCAAAGCTTACAATAGGTCATTCACCCATAACTATGACTTACAGCGCACTATATGGAAACTGACTATCCCTACCTTTGAGGGCACCCGGAGTGGCCCATCCCGGAATTGGGTGCAGAAGTTAGATACATACTTCCAGCTCAACCCCATGATTGAGACAGATGCCATTAAATTGGCTACTTTGCATTTGGACGGAGAAACACATGAGTGGTGGTACCACGGGTTAGTGACACTGGGTCACAACACTGTCACATCATACCCAAATTTTACACAGAGGATCATTTAGCTATTTGATCGGAAGGATCCCGAGGTACACTTTAGAGAGCTGGCATAGCTCAAGCAAACAGGTAGTACAGATAGATTTATTTCAAAGTTTCAAAGGATAGCAGCCATGGTGACAGATATATTAGAGAGCATGTTGATTATGTTGTTTACTGAGGCTCTCACTGAACCCTTACGAGGATGGGTCGAGTATTATAGGCCCACCACCCTAGCAGATGCCATCAACCGAACTACAGACTTGTAGGATGCAGTGCCCAAAAATAGGTTTCCTCCCCAGACCAATTTTCCTATTAAAGATAAAGAGAGGAAACCCTTCCAGAAAGAATGGATGGACAATGATACCTGACACGACCTTAGAAGAAAAAATTTATGTTTCACTTGCCAGGAACCATGGGTACCAGGTCACAGATGTTTAGGAAAAGGAAAGGCCTACTACATAGAGGCCTATTCCGATAGTGAGGAGGATGAGGATTACCAAGATCAGGAGAAGGGAGAGACACCAGAGACAGTTGTTGAGGGACAAACCTCAAGAGGCACCATTGCTACCATGGCAGGGGTTCCTAAATTCCACACTCTCTGGAGCAGAGGTACTGTACAGGGCCACAGAGTGGGAGTACTGATAGATGGTGGGGCATCCCACAACTTTATTGATGTTGCAAGGGTTAAAAAGAGAGACATTCAGAATAAGAGTTTTGATGGGTTTTTAGTAGCAGCAGCAGGTCACGCCATGGAGTGTAGTCAAGAGGATTCCTAAATTAAAAGTAACACTTGGGAATTATATAGTGATAGAGACATTCTATGTGGTAGATGTACCTGACATGAATGTGGTACTAGGAGTTTAGTGGCTATATTCCATAGGGAAGTATTCCACAAACTACTAAACCATGGAGATGGAGTTTACAGGAGCAGAGGGACAAAAGGTAGTATTGAGAGGGATGAATACCTACCCTCCCACAACAGTGACATCACACAGGATGGAGGCAGTACTCCGATAGGGAGATATTGAGTGGGTTGTAGAGTGTATGGTTACCTTCAGGAAACCACTAGATGAGGCCACACAACATCCAACATATATAGTGGCCTTACTGCAGAAGCATAAGGCAGAATTCAGAGACCTTCCAGCAGGTCGACCTCCATATAGGGGATTTGAGCACATTATTGAGTTAGAGGAGGGGACCCAAGCAGTTATCACCACTCATTATAGACATCCCAAGAGGTATAAAGATGATATAGAGAGTACAATCAAGGAACTACTCAAGCAAGGGTACATCAAACCTAGCTCTAGTCCCTTTGCATATTCAGTAGTGCTAGTGAAGAAAAAAGATGGAACCCTATGCATGTGCTTTGATTACAGGGCACTCAACAAGAAGACCATAAAGAATAGGTATCCCATCCCTAGGATTGATGAGTTGATGGATGAACTACAGGGGGCAAAGTACTTTTCCAAAATTAATCTCCGCTAAGGGTACCATCAGATTTGGATCAAGGAACAGGATGTCCCAAAGACCGCTTTCTGTTGCCACTACAGACATTATGAGTTTCTAGTGATGGCATTCGGGATCACTAATGCACCAACTACTTTCCAGTCATGCATGAACAATATCTTCAGGACGCAGTTATGTAAATATATTCTGGTATTTTTTGACGACATACTGATATACAATAGAACTTGGGAAGATCATTTGAGACATCTAGATGAAGTACTTGGCATTCTACAGGAGCAGTCATTATATGCCAAAATGTCCAAGTGTGAGTTCGGCATGCAGGAGATGTTATACTTAGGGCATGTGATAGGGGCCCGTCCAAGTGCACTTAGAGAAGATTCAGGAAATTTTGGATTGGCTTACACCAAAAAATGTGACAGAACTGAACGGATTTTTGGGCCTTTGCACCTACTACAGGAGTTATGTCAATGGATTCTCATAGATGACGGCACCCCTCACAGATCTTACCAAGAAGGGGGCATTCAGTTGGTCAGAGACAGCACAACAAACATTCGAGAAAATGAAAAAGGTAATGAGTTCATGCCCAGTATTAGCTTTACCAGAATTTTCTCAATCCTTCGTGTTAGAATGTCATGCTTCATGAGAGGGAAATGGGGTAGTTTTAATACAGAACAACCACCCCATTGCATTTGAGAGCAGGAAGCTCAAATACTATGAGCGCCACTATTTGATATATGAAAAAGAGATGTTAGCCATTCTCCATGCACTAACCAAGTTCAGATAGTACTTAGTGGGTGGCAAATTCAAGGTTAAGACAGATCACAACAACTTGAAATACTTCCTAGAGAAGAAAGAGCTAAATGAGAGACAACAGAAATGGGTAAGCAAAATTCAGGCCTATGAATTCGAGATTGAGTACGTAAAGGGAAATAACAATGTAGTGGCCAATGCAATTTCCAGACAACCAACTACTTTATCCCTTATGAGCATCTCATCAGATTGGAGATCTCATCTTTTGGTTGAGTACTCTAAAGATAAGTTTGCTTGAGAGCTATTGGATGGACAGATTCAGGATGATAGGTACAGGGTAATTGATGACATCATATACTACAAAAACATAATCTTCTTGGTTCCGAAGTCTCCCCTCAAGAAGAAAAGTTTACAAGCATCACACGATTCACCATTAGCGGGGCATCAGGGGTTTCTCAAGACCTACAGACATATTAGAGAAAGGTTCTCATGGAGGGGCCTCAAGAATGATGTGATACAACATGTGAGAGAGTCCAGCTTGTGGCGACAAAACAAAATAGAGCACACCCACCCAGCTGGTTTACTACATCCCTTACCTATTCCCGAGCAGAAATGGGAGAGCATCTCTATGGACTTCATTACTGGGCTGCCCAAGGTTCAAGGCAGAGACTGCTTGTACGTAGTAATGGACAGATTGACCAAGTTTGCTCACTTCTTTTCCATTTCTTCATATTATTTAGCAGCATAGGTAGCAAAACTATTTTTCAGAGAGGTATTTAGACTCCACGGGTTACCCAAGACCATTGTTAGTGATAGGGACAGTAAATTCACAAGAGCCTTTTGGCAAGAGATTTTCTGGTTAGTGGGGACCGAGTTAGCCATGAGCACAAGTTATCATCCATAGAGTGACGAGAAAATAGAGATTGTCAACAAATGGATTGAGGGATACTTGAGGAATTACGTAGCAGGTCAGCAGAGGACATGGATCAAATTGCTACAATTGGGTGAACATTGTTACAACACCACCCACCATATGACCATTGGGATGACCCCTTTCTAAGCTCTGTATGGGTATGATGCTTCCACTTTCACAGTCTAGATATCTGGCGATAGCAAGGCCCCCAAGGCCAAAGAGTGGATTTAGGAGGGTCAAGATATCCTCAAGATACTCAGGGAGAACATACAGGCTGCTCATAATAAGTAGAAGATATATGCGGACAGGCACAGGGTTGAGCGCAGTTTTGAGGTAGGAGACTTCATTTATTTACACCTCCAACCTTACCGATAGTCATCTCTTAAAAAGAAAGGAGCAGAAAAACTCAAACCTCGCTTCTATGGTCTATACAAGATAATCTGGAAGGTTGGAGAGGTAGCATATGAGTTAGAACTACCCCCAAAGAGCAAGATTCACAACGTATTTCATGTCTCCAACCTCAAGAAGGCAGTCGCCAACAGATTGTTACATATTTCGAGCTTCCCCCCCCTTGATGATGAGGGGCAATTGATTCTGATTCTAGAGCGCATCCTAAAGGTGCAAGAGCAGAAACTGAGGAACAGAATCATCAAAGACTACTTGGTTCAATGGAAAGATCTGCCTATAGAGGAGGCCACTTGGGAGGCAAAACAAGTATTACAACACCTACCTTTACAGTTGCTTGAGGACAAGTAAGCTCAAGCGGGGAGGACTATAATGTCCTCTTGTGCTTAGGCATTGAGGACCGACCCGCTAACCTATGTGATTCATGTAGGTTCGAGTGGGTATTGACAGTCAGGGAATCAACTAAAGACAAATGCCATATACAAAAAATCTAGGGCATCAATAGTATATCATCATTGGGTAGAAGAGGGCCACCAGAGCCAAAGGCCACCTGCATGCATGACATCTGAGCATTATTTAATGATGCATGCACCCGATTGAGTCTCCATGCGCATGCATGCAAGTCAACTGCAAATTAGAAGTTAAAGTGACCTAATTAAGTCAAAAGTTAGGTTATTCGCAGTTGAAAGTTATAAAAGAAAGATAAAGTGAATGGAGAGGACACTTATGATTATTATTGATTTGGAGCTTTTGAGTAGCAGCACAGCGTGCGGCCACGACAGCTGGGGTTGAAGATGGAGTCTTCAGCTAACGAGGTTTCGGTAGTGAAATATCTGCCCTAGTCTCCTTCAGGGTAGACCATCTAGGTCCACCATCCACTCTTCATCTTATTCATCTAGATACAGTTATCCGGTACCCATCAGAAGATTGTTTGTAGGGACACCTGTGCAGCCATAGGTGGATTTTAGCTGGAAAACCCAAAAATCATTCGTTGGGTCCTCAGATCTCCATTTATCTTCGAAATACTGGCACCATTCTCATCATTGGTATCATCCTTCAGTACCAGGCTATTATCAGCTTCTAGTTCACTCACCTGGAGCAGTCCTCATCAGTTTGGTGTAGCTGGGGGGTGTGAGTAGCTCATCAGCAAATCAATTCGCTAGCCTGCCTGGAGAGCTCAGAACTTTTGCATGCTTCAGAAAATCTCTCTGGCACGGGAAGACTATCTTTCCTGCAGATTCTCGTCTGCATCAAACCATTCCTTCACTGAAAACATCATCTTTAGCTGATTGAGGGGTTCATGCTGCAGGGGTAACACCGGAGGCAAGGAGCACCAGTTCTTCACCAGATCCGTTCTTGATGCATGCGTATTAGCTCTAGAGCATTATCAGCCGCATTATCAGTGGTAAGTGTTGATTCGTCACCATAAAATTCTCTGCCCTAGTTAGCTATAAAATAGGGCCATTTGCCCGACACTTTGCATGCAAGTTATTTTCAGTATTATTATAAATCGAGAGGCTTAAGCAAGCCCTAGTACAGAAAACAGTGGAATATCCGCATCAAGGATATGCGGATATTAGACAGTCTCTTATTAGTAGTTCAGTCTCAGCAGGAAGAATCTAGAAGGATGAGAGTGAACTTGAGGGTTTGGAAATATCAATTTAAGGAGATGGAGTTCATGCATTGGTACCACCATTCTTATTTCAACTAGCACACTTCAGAGAGATTGTACAACCTAACCAAATGATTTGACCTGCTCGAGCAACAACAACGACAAACTCTTGACCTTTTGTATTGGATTCATGCTGAACAACATGTTGTCAATTCTTCATCCTCGACTCTAGATATTTTTTTGTTATTACAGTCATCAGAGTTCATCAAGCTAGCTACATTAGATATGGAATTGCATCTTTCATAGCTTCCTATCATTCATGATACAGAAGCAGATCTTGAACTGCGTCTTTTAGTCATCTTTATATCAATTTCATCCTTCGACTTTTAAGAGTTCAATTATGTGTATCAAGCAACTGGCTATGATATTTTGCTTCAATTTTGTTCGGTTTTGTTGTATGTGATCATTAGACCTCTGGTTTTGTTTTGTAAGCCATACGTGGTCTGCTTCAATATGAGCTTTAAATCTCTTTTTTGTAATCACATTCGAATATAATACAAATCTGAATTTTGTTTCTACACAAACTTCGTCTATGTTTAGCAAGCATTATTTTATGTATGTATGACAATTCCAGTATATACTTCATATATAAATGAACATATGCATATCATCTCAATAAAATTTACCCACTTCAAATGCTTACTAACTTACTCCTTGAATTCCTAATATATTCCTTGTTGAATTCAAAGATCTTGCTTAACCTTTTCTTGATTAGAAATGGGAAAGCAACTACTTGATACTTGAGCTGCACTAGAGTTTCTTGCTTCTTTTGCGCATATTTGATGCATTTTCTTCACCCATGTCTTTTTGTGCGCAAACTTCCTTTGTTTTTGTACAGAACACCTTTTGGTCGCAGGTTCTGTGGGCAGTCTCTAGATAGACTACTACTCGACTTAGCAGGCCCCAAAGTTGGCGGCGCCACTAACTTCTTTTAACCCGGCCAAACAGGATCCCCCAAACGCCACAAGGGCGGACTCCAAATTCGATGGTAAGGTCGATTTGATAGAAACTTCGCGCCCAGCTGGGTTGTTAACCCCTCCGCTTGTTCGCTCAGCGAAATGTCCCACAGTCGTCCGACCTGAATCGACGGTGGATGCCAAAATTCCTGAAGCGGATTTGAATGGGATTTCGCGTATGTGAGCTGCTCTTTCTTTCGCACTAGTTCACCCAGCGCTACCCTCCTTGATTGTCGATCTTTTCAGGGTGTCACCCAGACCGTCGATCTGCCTTGCCTTTGCGACGAGCAACTCTCACTTCGCCGACGAACTCCTTCATATCTGCCGCGCACTTTCACACCGCGAAATCGCTCATGGTTGTAGTTCTGGATCTAAATTGGATCTCAGCCATCCATCCTCTGCTAACAAGATTAACTTGCAAAACACCGTGCGTTCTACTCGATTGACTAGAGAATCGGTCAATCCTTCATGCGTTGTTCAGTCTGACACATTCACACATATTCCTACTGCTTAATTCAACGACCCGAATGCATATACAGATCTTCAATTCGCGCAATCACAACAATGTTGTTCATTCAACAGTAAACAACACACAGACAATACTTTGGCTATCAGTTTCTCAAAATATTTACAATGGGAAAGCAACTCCCGTTATCCAAAATTGACTGGGACTGGGGAGAGACTTAGAGTCTTCCCTCCCTGACATGTACTGCTCAAAGAATTTTCTTATCTGTTTCCCAAAGTCTCCATTTTGAAAGACCCTGACTTTGCACTGCTCATGGATCGTCCTTATCTGTGCCATGGCCATTGTTGGCATCTACGAGTGGAAATTACTATAAATCCCAAGAGGCAGAGAAAGAAGTTGTAGCTCTTGGAGCAGAGGAATCAATGGCAAAAGCCCAGAAATTTGGCGAGGAAGAAGTATGCCACCAGATTTCTACATGTATTCCGGGCATAGGCATTCATATCTTTGTGCCCATGATACTGGTGTCGTTGGCTCTCATCATCAGGAATTGGGAATTTGTAATGGAGGCTCTGCTCAGTTCCAATCCTGTATGCTGTTTCCTTGAAGTTGAGCTTCGGCGTCCCGATTCGGGTTTTTTTTGGTTTTTGTGTAATATCATCATCATTGTTCTTCTCTCCATCGAATCGGGATTGTTGTGTGCAAATTCCGATACTGATGAATATGGAGATTCAAGTTCATTTGTGAAGGAATGTGAAATCTGGCCAAAGCAGCAGAACGTTTTGGAAGGGACTGGGATGGAAAGCAGAGAAGATCCTGGAAAAATCAAATGCATTAATTCCATATCCATGACTGTTACTGTTACACAATCTGAGCAGAAACGGCCAGCTGCTAAGCGCACCCGCAGTGGCAATGGTAAAAGGGGACGTGCACAAGGCAGAGGCCATGGCAATTTTCACATGGAATTGATTGCCCAGGCTCAGCCTCTTGTGGAATATGAACCAATGGCCCAGGGCCAGGCTCAGGTTCANTTAATTGCCCAGGCTCAGCCTCTTGTGGAATATGAACCAATGGCCCAGGGCCAGGCTCTTGTGACAGTGGATGGGAGCAATGATGAACTAAAGCAAAAATGCGATGATTTCATTTCTAAAGTTCATCATCAAATACGTTCCAATTCGTACTNTCCTTTCTAAAGTTCATCATCAAATACGTTCCAATTCGTACTTCAAATAAAAATCATAACAGCTGGATATGCATAGCTTATCTTGCAATTTTTGGATTAGTCTTCAGGGNCTGGATATGCACAGCTTATCTTGCAATTTTTGGATTAGTCTTCAGGGTTCATACTTCAAAGAACAATTATAACATTTGGATAAAGCCTATCTTATCTTGTAATGTTTGAATTACATCTT
>LPNX010413993.1:0-28354 GCA_001517045.1 Pseudotsuga menziesii
TATATCTTATCGTGACAAATATTTCACGAAATTATAAAAAATTGTAAAAATCTTGGTGAATCCTTTGTGAGACAAAAAAAAATAGTTAAAAGAAACACTCAATTCTACAATCCCACAAACCCCTTGATAGTAAAAAAAAATCCTTGACTCTAGTCTCTACTATCCCACCTACCTACTCTATCTTACATACATCGACATCACATTATTGGACATCCTTCATCTGGTGTTAAGTCACACCTATTCAAGTGAATAGAATGCCAAAATTTCCCAAGCTAACGAAACTCATAACTCATATCAAAATAAGAATACTTATATTCCCAATGTTGAAATCGCCTCCTAGGTTTATGGAGCTCACAACTTTAGAATATATCTAGGTTCAAAGTTCATAACTTTATAATCTACTACTAGTAGTTTTTTTGTATTCTTATGAATTTAGAGTTTAGACTTTGTAAGATAGAAATTAGTCATGAGCTATCAAGTTGTCATTTCACAACTATAGAAATTCAAAAAATTTGACCTTCATAACTTGGTGAACTTTAAAATTTTGGACCTTAGGATGTATGACGAAACCAATGACTACACAATATTAAAGCTTATTAAGTTTTTCTTATTTTTATTTTGAAATTTCATATTTGGTATTGATGCATTAAATTAGTTTTATCTTAATGTTTTGTCATTCATATTTTTGGTGAATTCTAATTTTTGTTATTATTCCTATTATTCTCATTTTTGTGTGTGCTATCATCCCAACCCAACATCCATACAAATTTTTTGGATTTTTCTCTAGCCATTTTGGTAGGAATTCCCCATCCTTGCCATTACTTCATTTTAGACATTCATTTCCCATCCATGTTATTCCCCATTCCAAAAACTAACACAACATTGGTATTTTTAGAGATTTTCATTGGCTACACTATAAATTTATTGTTTCAAACAATAGACTATGTGTCAAGGTTAATATCGATATACTTGTGGCTTAGATTCTATCTTTCAGCTAATGTGGTTGAGGGCGTGTGGGGGGAGGGGGGGGGGGGGTTGTGGGATTTGGGAATGCGTTTATGAGAATTCAGCCCTCTCAATGGGTTAGAATGTTGACCAATCCATGAAAATATGCCTCTTTCTTGGATTAGGTGGTTACTTGGTTCTAGGTTTAATGAACAACTCAAAAATGGATTCTTTGATTATATTTAATTTTTTAACCTCTTCCTTTCTAATTCTAACTAACTAATATTCTCTCGCCCTTTCCCTATAGTGAGATATCTAAGGTAATTGAAAATGTGCATGACCAATGGAAGCACCAATGGTGTCAAGGGAAGTGGCTAACTAGTGACATGTGGGATGGTTCTCTTATGTTTTTTAAGTTCCCCAATTAAGTTTCTTAGCTCATCTAAATATTGATTTAGTATAATGTTTATGTCTTGTGGGGGGTTAGGGTTTTGGTTTTCATTTGGATGAGGGATTTATGCCATCTTTGTGGAGCACTAAATTCAATAATAAAAACATTTAAAAAAAAAGAAAATTTCTAAAATATTAAATATATAAAATTGGTAAGAAAAATAAGGCTTACTAGCACGGTATGACAATGAATGGATGATGGGTGAATCCTCCTAGTTAGAATGTGCTCGCATTTACTCTAAGTGGGGATTGTCATTGGTTTTGGGAGGGTGAATAAAGAAATGAAGAGTTAACCCTTTTTTTTTTGTTTATATAAATAGAAATGTGTACACATTCCTGTAAAGTGTACACACATTAGGAATGCGCATAATGTCCTATGGTAATTTGTTTATCAACATCAATTTCCACGTTTCCACTATACAACATGATACGAACCTAGCCCATCAAACCTAGACCTATTGTCGTTTCTCCTTCACACTACTTAAAACAATCATAAGCATTTAAATGCACCCATCCAACCGCTCTACATTCCATAGCTCCTTCCCTTCCTCCTATGCTTTGCTTAAACCTTCTACTAGATATTTAACGGTGACATGTGAACTCCACGTTCACAATAACATGTAGCCCTAGTGCCACTTTCCCACCTACATTCGGGGAAAAATATTTGTCTTTTTTTAACGAGAGACATTTATATTTTTATGTCATGCAACTCAATATAAAAAAAAAATCATATCAATTTTAGAGTTATTTATGTTTACAATGTCTAAGGAGATATAGCAATGTCCAACTTAGTAATCAACGAAATGGGTTAATGAGTTTTTTGACCAATAATATCACTTGTGAATGTAGGGATGCCCTTTAGCTCCTTTGTTGTTTTTTTATTGTAGTGGAAGGTCTAGGCAGGGATTTACTGCATCTAAAAAAACGTGGGGTTTTTTATGGTCTTTCTTTTGGCAATGGGGTTACTTTAACCCATGTAATTTTTGTTGAAGACATTATTTTGGTTTCTGATGGATCAGAACAGTCGTTACTATCTCTAAGAGAGGTTTTAAATTGTTTTTGTAACGCTTCTAGTATGGTGGTTAATGAAGATAAATCAATGTAATTCTTGATGATGGTTTGGAAGATTTTGAGAACTCTTTTTTATAGGATGTTTTTACCTTTCCCTTATCAAATATTCAGAAAGGTTTAAAGTATCTTGGGTTTAATTTGAAACCTTGCAAATATCTTATTAAAGATTGGGATTGGTTGATAGCAAAAGTGGAGAAAAAAGTAAAAAACTGGAGTTATAGGTGGTTGTCCAAAGGAAGAAAACTTATTTTGACCAAATCTGTTCTTGAATCCATTCCGGTTTATTGGATGCAGTTCTGGATTCCATTGACAGTTATTGAAAAAATAAGAAAAATATTTTTTAAGTTTTTATGGTCTGGTGTTATCAACCCAAATGGCACTTCTCTGTCCGAGTGCTGACATTCTTTATGTTAGTACACAAAAGGACAAATTAGGATTGAATTTCGCTAAAACACTATACATGGGCATGACCTGGGATGCATTTACCCTCAAAACTAGTTTGAAAAATATTTTTTCTAAGTTTTGAGTTGCATATGTGACTATCTGCATTGCAACTGGCATACAGTACGCAAGTATTTGCATTACAACCCGCGTACACTTACGTACGCGGGTTTCCTTCAAGCAACTCGCATGTCATATGTGGGTTGCCTATATTAATAGTCACGTACACCTTGTTTTGACTTTAAAAAATATAAAACGTGATTAGATGAGATTAGTTGAGCCCTAATCCATAACTATCCCAACTGTTTAAACCATCCCAACCTTCGAAACCACTTTATTTCCAAAAGTATAAATAGAGGCCTTGGGGTGGGGACTAAGGAATCAATTATGGAGAGAAAAGTTATGCTAGTGGTATATCTTCAGAAATCTTGGAGCAGCAGAACTAAGAGTCCTTTGGTTGTAGAGGAGTCCTTGTCTCAGAAGCTGGGTTGTACTCTTATCTCATTCATCGATTACTAATAAAGATAATTCTTCTTCCAATCTTGTATTGAGTCTATTTCATGTATTTTGGTTAATGAATATATTTGATTATATATTTTATATACTGTTCATCTAACCTATGGTATATATATGCATGAGATATTACTTGAAGGATTTACTCTTTGCAGGTGAAGAGGTGCATCCCTAGAAGCTTTAGAGAGAAGAGGAGCAGGACAAGATCAAGCTTGGATCAACCGTCGATAATCGGGTAAGTCAAGACTTTCTTCCTATTCCATTTCCATTCCATGGTAAAGCTGATTGTCTACGAGTTAGTAGTAAGTTGGTAACCCCAAACCCTAGGTTACATGGGTGCTATATCCTGAACAACAGAACTGGCGACTCCACTAGGGAGTCCAGCCTACTGTGGATTAATCCTGTAGATACTTTCCTACTCTTTGCTCTGATTCTGTGTGTGGTTGTCTATCTTGACTTTGATTTAGAGTAGTGTGTCCAGAGACCTTTGTTATTTTTTCTTTTTTGAAATTTTTTTGTTGCGTACGCAGGTTGTTGTGCTCCACAGTCACATATAGCAACTTGCATATGCGGGTTTCTCTATTAGACAGTCACGTATAGTATGTGGGTTCTTCTATAAGCAGTCATGTACGTCTTGTAGCAGCACAAAATTTTAGGGAGGGTTGCTTGTCCCTGTCTTGTTTGGATTTTAGTCTGCTTGAAGGTATTTTGTTGCTGGCATCTTCCTGTAAGTTTGAAAGTCCTGTACACCATGCTTTCTACTTTTTATTAATCCTCTGAGTTATTATTGTTTGAGTCTTCTTTCACTTAGCAATTTGAAGTAGGTTCTCCTGTTTGGGTGATAGGTTCAGTGCTGTGTATCTGAGTCAATGATCAGGATTTTTGATACCTTGTACTTTGTACTACTTTCAAGTAGTGTCAGTTTGTCACTTGTCCTCTCGTGATTTCAGTGGATTTTATTCATTGATTCTTCCCGAGCTAGGTGTTTACCAAGTCTCCTCCTTAAGTGGTTTAATTTGGTTCTTGGAAGTCCGTTATACTTCATATTGCTTTCTTTATGGTCTGATTATTTAAACATACTCAAGAAATTTTACATTTAGGTGCATGGTAATTTTTGAAGAATTTGAAAAGTGGAAGAAAAAAAAACATTTGACACTTTTGTATTTAATTGCATATAGTAGTTTATTTTCAGTATTTTTGAATAAAAATTTCAAAATTTATAAAAACAAGTCTTAGTTTTCTCATACATAGTTGTAATCTCATTAGCTCATATTTACAAAAAGAAAAGAATCTTGATTTAAGAAGTTGTAATTTGTTTTGGAATTCATTTTATACACCTTTTTACTTTTCTTATCGAGTCTATAATATCATAGTCATTCACGTCACTTACCCTATGACTAAGAACAACTTTTAAAATGAACGCTATAATTTAAAATTTATTAGTAATTTTTGTTTTTTAGGATCATACACATACTAGGATAGGCTAGACTTGTGGGATAGGAAGTGTAAACTCTCCACAAGTGTTTAAATTCAAACGTAGTTGGCCAATCGATAGATAAATCTTTCTCTATGTTGGTAGTATCTGGGAAGCTCCTCTCAAATAGGAGTTAAGCACGAGGACTCGTGGAGGCTTGGACTGAGGAGATAACCCTCTGATTCCTTGTCAAAGCGTAGACCAAGTTTTTTACGCATCTGGGGATTCAGTCCTAGATAGAGTTTCAGGCTTTTCCACCCTGCTAATGCATAAGAACGAGGCTTGCAACTGTCCCCTCAAACTATTTATATAGTTAAGGTAGCCTTTAGTCTCTTCGACATCTAGGGTTTATACACACGTAAATCGGAAGGCTATTTCTTGTTGACCTTGGATGGGCTTGGAAGGTAACCCTTGTTGAAAGTGTAGGAGGGTGGTGGGTGATTGCTCCACTTGTGCCTAAAAACTTCTTTAAGGACACCAAGAAATTGTCTCTCAGCTTTATTTGGGAAAGAATATCTTATACCCCTTGTGATTGTTGAGACTTTAGGAAATTTTGTAGTGATTTCTCTATGGTTTGTCTATGTTTATCCAACATTAGGGTGTGAAGAGTCAAATTTACAATTGTGGAGGACCAATCTCTCAAAAGGTCTCGAAGGTTGCAAAACCTTCCTCCGCTTATTACATTGGAACCTCCACCTCCCCCTCAAAGGAGAAGATTAGACACGGACGGTTCTTTCAAAGCGATAAGAGTTAGTGAAGTTCCGGGTGAGCCAGAACTTAGGACAGACCAGTTTGATTTATCTACAGTAGAGATAGAAGACTTGCAGGATGATGAGTTTGCAAGGAACTTTAATTCACCTCTAACTGACCTAAACGATCCTGTGATCGTCTAGGTTCATCCTTTCAATTTTCCTGTGATTTGTGTCCCTCTGGCCAGACTAATTTCTACTGCAGGAGAGAGTTCTTCTACATCCACCTTAGCCCCTCTAGTTGAAGGGGTGCCACCTCCCCCAGTTGGTGCCCCTAGAACAAGTATACCTACTACACCTTCAACTCCAACTGGTCGGGTGCTTCAACCATTGGCTTCCACAAATTTAGCAGGAACTTCTGGTGGAGTAGTCACTGGGATTCCTAGTGTACCTTCTGTTCCTACTTCCTTCGCACACACTGCTCAGGGTGGTCGTATAGGATCCTCATCATTTGTCCAGGGTTTTCCTTGGAATGGGGGGCACATTCCCCCATCCACTCCATATGTAGGTCCAACACCTGCATATGTAGGGGTGCAGTTCGGAAACCCTAATCCTTATGGTCAAGGTTTTCAAACTCTGGTTTCAGCTCCTTTCACGAGCTCTCCTTTCTCGCTTTTTAGCAGAGGGATACCTTAACATGTGTTCCAAACCCCATTTTAGACTTGAGAAACTTTAACCTCATACACAGAACTACACATTAACAATCCACTGGCTTATGGGTGGAATCCTTTCCAAAGCAACCCAACCACTTCCCAACTGGAAACAGGGGGAAACCTCGCCTTCACATCAGGGAACATGGGGGAAAGTCCCTCTAATCCCCAAGCTATTACTTTTCATGCTCCGGTTAGACCCAAGCTCCCTTTCATGGAAACTTTAAACTTGCCAAACTTGTCGAAGCTAATGAATGACCTAGTGAGACATAACTCATCCTAGCCACCCATTCCTACCAAGCTGCCCTTGGATATCCCAAAATTTGAAGGAAAAGTTGGTGATGACCCAAGAGCCCATGTCACCACTTTCCACTTGTGGTGCTCTTCCAACTCATTGAACGATGAAATAGTTCGGTTGAGATTGTTACAAAGAATGTTGACCAATACCGGAGCAAAATGGTACATTGAACTTCCTTCTACTGCATTTGATATTTTTTGGGACTTGGCTAATGTATTCCTTAGTCACTTCCAACTTCCTGTCCGATATGATTTCGGGATAGACTTGTTGTCTACCTTTCGGTAGGACAAGGCCACTGATATTTCAGATCACATCCAAGAGTGGAGAAGATGGAAGAGCCTTATTAAGGCCCCTATTCCTCCCAAGTTTTTACTAGAATGGTTCCTTAAATCCCTATTGCCATATATATCTAAGGATGTATCTACCTTGGGAGTGACCAATGAGTAAGAGAATATACTTAGGGCCCAACAACTAGATTTGATATATTCGTAGTCTAGGATTTTATATGAAATCATCCCTGATGCACTGAGGCCAACATATAATGTAGAGAAACCTAAGCCTGGACCCCATGCCGATGGTGTGGTTGGTTCTGTGAAATCTCCCACTATAGAGTCTTTGGCTAAACAACTGCATGAGTTGGATATCAAACATTCTATGGTGAAGGAAGCAAAGGCTGCCCCCTCACCATAGAATGCAAATGTTTTCACACAATCCTCTCAAAAGGGCAATCAACAACCCAGTGGGAAATAGAAGAAGGGGAAGAAAGGTGAGGGAAACCAAAACAAGCCAAAACCCACAAACAATGTTGATGGGGGGAAAAAATAAAAGAATAAGGTGAAATTCCCATGTAAGTTGTGCCAAGAAGATCACCTGACCCATCAATGTCCCCTTATTGACCAAGCTCAGAAGCTACTAAAAGGCCAACAACTAGCTATCCTGAAGGATCCTTTTGCCCAAGGACAGAATTCTGCTTCAACTTCAAATATAGTAGGGGGCACCCCAAATGCTCATGAACCTAATTATATCAACATGGCTCGATCCCATACTTTACTTCAGAATAGGAACCGTATAACTATGATACAGAGGCTTCGGAGAAGGGTAAGTCTACAGGTGAAACTTCTAACCCTCTCACGATTGAAAAGCCTATCGAACCTATGCCCAAGATACCAAAAGGTGTCTTCAAGAAAACCTTGCACAATCCCAATGCGAGGGCTACAGCCAACTACTTTGTAGTTGAAGATTTATCCTAGACCCCTTATGTGATGTCGGCTTTAGAGGTGTTACAGAGTTGTCCCACTCAGCGAGATGCACTCTTAGCAGCCTTAGGTAGCATCGATTCATTGATCCTCATGGCGAAGTTTAATTTGTCTGATGTCGAAATCCTCCTGCCATATCATGTTTCCTTATGGATAGATGTCATCCTTGGAAGAAAAACCATTGGAAGGGAAGTTACCGACGAGGGTGCTTCTACATGTCTCATGTCCTTGTCTTGTTGGAAAGCCCTTGGATCTCCAGAGCTAGTTCCATCGAACACCCTACTTACTGCTTTCGACAAAAGGTTATTTCGTCCACATGGTATCCTACCAGCTTTCAAAATATAGTTGGTAGGGAAGGCAGTGCCTATTGAGGTATAGGTGATTGATGCACCTTTGGATTATAACTTGCTCCTAGGGAGAAGTTGGACTTATGCCATGTCTGCTATTACATCCGTCGTACTTTGGGTAGTAGTGTTTCCACATGAAGGAAAGTTGGTTACTGTAGACCAACTCAATTTTACTCGAAAGGGCCACATGGAAACTAACGAGTCCACGGTGCCATTGGTTGATCAGGTTAAACCTGCTTTAGAGAGCTTAGTGGCTAGAATGTATGCATCATTGATGGGAACATTCAATTTTCGAGCACCGATTAATTATTTAGGTTCTACCAATGTAGGGAAGCCTATTGCAACAGTTGTTGATAGAACAGATCCATGGGTTCTTCCTTCCCGCCATGAACCTAAACTGCCCTTATCAACAGAGGAAGTAGCTTATCAAGCTATCATTCATACAACTGTTGATCCCATTTTGGTCCCTCTCACAGTCTCAGAGGAGCTAGAAGAAGCCTATCTGCCTACTTGGGTAGAGAACTCTTTGCAATCTAGAGACTGCTTAGATATCGTTTTTCCTTCGGATGAAGCCATTCTAGAAGCTATGTGTGGACGAGATAAAATCTGCCAAGATCTTCACCATCAATCCTATTTTCTTCCAGAGTTAAGCAGGATTAAGAACCAAGAGTTCCATATGAGACTGGAAGGTGATGTTGATACACCTATTAATCCCTTACCAAGGGAAGGAATCTTTGTTGAGGGCAATATGGAAAACATTTCTACTACTATTCCTATCAACATCTCTGGAAACCCAAACATTGTGGAAAATGTACACATCGGCATAAACTACTCTCCAGAAGAGATTGCGAACTATACAGCCTTGTTTAAGGAATTCCGCGACATGTTTCCTTGGTCATATGAGGAGATACCAGGCATAGATCCATCAATAGTCGAGCATGAAATCCGAACATACCCTGATTCCAAACCCGTTCAACAAAAATTTAGACTTGTCAATCCGCGTAAAGCGGCAGCTGTTAAGGCTGAAGTTGAAAAACTGCTGAAAGCCAGTTTCATTTAACTAATAGCTTTGACAGAATGGGTATCCAAACCCATTCTTGTCGACAAAAATCAAGGGAAAATACGCGTTTGTACTGACTTTCGCGATCTAAACAAGGCCTGTCCTAAGGATAACTACCCCACGACATTCATAGATCAAATCATTGATGATTGATGAGTTGCAAGCTTCACTCATCAATCATGAACACAAAACTAGCAAAACAAATACATCATTGGAAGTTGCATTTGCAGCATAGTCATCCATAAGCCATGGAATAGGTAGGGGGGAAACAACTCTAGAGGCAGAGGAAGAAGTTCTTCAAGAGGAGGATGCGGTAGAAGTCCTACAAATGTTGATGGCAGAGGAGAGAATCAGAATCCAAGTCAGCCAAGTGGTTGGAGGTTTGATAAATAAAAAATTATTGTAATAAATTTGGCCATTATGCATATGAGTGCAGGAAGAAACAATATGACCAAGGAAGGAAAATCCCAAATCAGTCGACCAACACCATCACTCTGACAAGTGCAATGTTAATGGAATATGCATCTCCAATTGAATGCAATGAAGTCCAATAAATTCCACATGAGATATGGTACTTAGATTCAGGTTGCAGCAATCATATGACTGGTAATTTCAATTTTTTTTCCAATCTACATAATTCAGTTCAAACTGATGTTACACTTGGAAATAATGTCCAAGTCACTATTTTGGGAAAAAGTACTGTTGGTATTCTAACCAAATAGGGGGAGATTAAGTTTATCCCTGATGTCTATCCTGTCAAAGGTATGAAACATTATTTGTTCAGTATTGGACAACTGATACAAAAAGGTTACAGAGTCTATACAGAACATTATCACTGTTTGATTAAAGACAAGCGTCCAAGCAACCAGCTGATAGCAAAAGTTCCAATAACAAGAAATCACTTGTTTCCATTGAGGATATTTCCAAACATGAAAGGAAAGACAAATACAGGGGTTGCATTCAAGGAAAAAAGTAAAGAAGTAGTCGAGCACTTCGACAAGAATGAAAACGATAGCGCTGATTTTTAGGATGCATTTCAAACAGAAGTTCATAATGAATCCTGGTTGTGGCATTTCAGATTTGCACATCTGAATTTTGATGGGCTGAAGCTACTCCACACAAAGAATATGGTTAAAGGATTTCCATTGATCGACAAACCAGAAAGAGTTTGTGAAGGCTTCATTTTTGGCAAGAAACATAGAGATACTTTTCCAGTTGGAAAGTCATATAGGGCACGCACACCACTTGAAATTGTGCACTCTCATATTTGTGGTCCAATGCAGACATCATCCATTGGTGACTGCAATTATTTTCTGAATTTTATTGATGCCTACTCAAGAAAAACATCGGTATATTTTATGAAACATAAATCTGATGCATTTCGTTATTTTGAGCAGTTCAAGGCACTTGTGGAGAACTAGAGTGGACACTGCATCAAAATCTTAAGGACCAACAGAGGAGGTGCATATGTTTCAACCAAATTTCTAAATTTTTGCAAGACCCATGGCATACAAAAGCAATTCACTGCATGGTATACACCTCATCATAACGATGTTTCTGAAAGAAAGAACAAAACCATTATGGAGATGCCGCGCAACATGATGGGAGCCAAGCATTTGTCCAATAAATATTGGGCTGAATCAGGCGCAACTGCTATATACATTATGAACCGGTGTCCGACAAAGAGTGTGAAGAAAAAAATTCCCTCAAGAAGCATGGACACGTATGAATCATAGTGTTTCTCATTTAAAAGTTTTTAGTTGTGTTGCATATGCTCATGTTCCAGATGAGATAAAAAAGAAATTGGAAAAGAAGGGACATAAATATATTTTTGTCGGTTATTCTAAAGACACAATAGAATACAAGTTGTATGATCCTGTTGCAAGGAAAGTGATTATAAGTCGAGATGTTCAATTTGTAAAGAATGAATCATGGGATGGAACTGTCGACAATGATGGCATGGAGAAGGAAGTGGTTCAAACACCATATGTAAGTCAACCAGTTGCAGCACCATCGACTCCCATGACACCATGACATGCTTCAACATAAGCACCATCGACACAAGTTGCAGCTCAAGCTACGATGATAAGCATAGCAAGATGATATCGTACTCCATCAAGTATTTCGTCGAGGTTGACATCGATAGAACCAGGGAAGACAAGAAGTCTACGTGAAATATATGAAGTTGGTACACCAAATTCATTCTCTCTCTTTGCATTATTTTCTCCTATATATGATTCACTAACATTTGAAGAAGTTGTCGAAGAATAAGTATGGGCACAATCCATGGATGAAGAAATAGAATGCATTGAGAAGAATCAAACATAGGAGCTGGTAGATGTACCGAAAGATAAAGATGTAATCAATGTCAAATGGATTTACAAGACAAAGTAATATGTTGATGGGAATGTGCAGAAGCACAAAGAAAGAATGGTCGCAAGAGGGTTCACACAGCATCCTAGCATAGATTTCAATGAAACTTTTGCACTTGTCGCATGCTTGGATACAGTCAGAACAGCCTTGGCCGTCGTTGGAGAAAACAAATCGCATGTTTATCAAATGGATGTTAAGTCGACATTTTTGAATGGCTATCTAGAAGAGCAAGTATATGTGGAACAACCACGAGGCTATGAAGTTCCAAGTCAAAAGCATAAAGTGTAGAGGATGAAAAAGGAACTCTATGGTTTGAAGCAAGATCCTAGAGCTTGGTACAGTTAGATTCATTCCTGTCTCACTAAAAATGGATTTCACAAAAGTGAAAGTGAACCAACTTTGTACACCAAAGTTGATGAGAAAGGTAATACGTTAATTGTCCACCTGTATGTAGATGATCTTTAATATTTACTGGTGACTTTGGCATAGAATATTTTAAAGCAGTCATGGAAAGTGAATTTGAATTGACTGATTTGGGGCTTATGAATTTTTTTCGTGGCATTGAAGTTCGACAGTCTAAAAGTGGTATATTTATATCATAGTTTAAATATGCAAGTGAGGTTTTAAAAAGATTTAATATGTATAATTGCAAGACAACCCCAACACCAGTAATAACAGGTTTAAAATTGAGCAAGGATGATGATGGATCAACTGTAGACAACATAGATGATAGGAAGACCACATCTAGGTACACATTTCATTTTGGTAAATGTGTTGTTTCATGGGATACAAATAAACATACCATAGTAACTTTGTCTTTAGCAGAATCAAAGTATGTTGCAGCTATAAGCACCGCATGTCAAGTTGTCTGGATGCAGAGAATTTTGAAAGACCTGTCGCAGAACCAGCAAGAACCAACAACCATCTTTTGCAACAACAATTCATCGATTGCATTATCCAAGAATCATGTGTTCCACAAGAGAACCAAGCACAGTGAACTCTGTCATGCACATAGCAAGTTTAAGCTCTGAAACATTTTGTAAAATTTTTGTTTTAAGATCTCCATCTACTCATAATTAAGGGGGAGTGTTGGAAAAAGTAATTACTCGCAGAAGTCGTATTAGATCTCGGCTGACCTAGTCGTCAAAGTGGTCGACACAAGTCTCTTTAATGTTTGGTTATATATCTCAACATAAGATACCAATATGTATTTATTTCAACCTAAGGTTAGGGTTCCAGTTTTCAATTTTTCTAATAAAAAATTATAATGCGTAAACACAATCGAAGACTAACCGTTATAATTATAATGACTCAAATTTAGTGACATTAAAAACTAGCTGGCAAATTGATGTAATAACCGTTGTAATCCTCGGCTCCTCTCTAGGATTCCAATTTCCAATGGCTCCACTCCCGGCTTCCCTTGCCTTTCCTTGGATCCCAAACCCTCCTTTTTGCTTCCCATGTTTTTTTTAGTGACGATTCATATATTTATTCATTTGATTTCGAGCTAAACTCAATTATATCTTCATTATTACCTACTCAACTATATCTTCATTCATACTTTTATTGATATTGATGGAATAAAATTATTGTAGTAAATAGCGGAACAACAGTTGATATTCGAAGTTCTGTTGTGACCGAATTAGTCTATGGATAATTATATCACATCAATAAGTCACTTTTCACTTTTAAATAACTTTTCATATATTTGTGTAAAGTTTTATATATATATAGTTTTTTAAGTTTTACATATTAAAATTAATACACGTAAATTAGCTGTAGTTGCTTAATAACCATCTTTTAAGAAAAATTTAATTTAAATTAGCTTTTAAGAAAGTTTAATTTAAATTAACTTAAAATGTTTAAATTAAAGTTTAATTTAAATTAACTTAAAATGTTTAATTTAAAATAGGCTAAGCAAAAAGGAGGATAAGAAATACTTTAGATGTGTAAAGTCATTAAATTTTTTAAGAAACTTAAACACATATATATATATATATATATAAGCAAATCAATACTAAAAACACATCAGATGTATAGCTTTATTCTATATGATAGGTAGTTTAATTTTGAAATAATAAATTAATTGTACTTAACACAGATATTATTTTTTAAAATAATGATAATAAGTTAGAAATTATTAAAATTTAAGTTATATAAACAAATAATATTATACTTAAACCTATAATATAAAGGATACACATGTAAAGGAAATGCCAGTCGTGAAGTGATCAAAATCAGTTTTGTTTTTCAATGTAACTTTGAATATCTATAAATAATATTTTTTTTTACTTTAAAAAAATAATATTTTTTAAATGAAATACATTTTATTAATATATATATTTTTTTAAATTAATATATATTTTATTAATATTAATATTTTGAAAATTTTGAGTATAAATTATTACTTTTTAAAAATAAATTATAAAATTTATTTATTAACATTATTATTACTATTTTATAAAGAAATTATATTTAAAAATTAAAAAATTCAACTTAACTTATTAAAAATAATTGTATTAATTTCTAATGTCAAATCTTGCTAGCTCATTCCGTTAAGGTGTGGGTCTTGCTCGTTCGATTAAGGCGTGGGTCTCATCAGAAAGACGACCCGAGTTCAATCCCCTTACGGGTGAGTTAGTTGAGAGGAGACACCCAAAAATTCCAACAATCATAAGGGTTGTCGAGTGCCAACTCTTTGTGACTTTGTGATCCGAATTTCAGGAGGCATGTGGTCTAAATTCGGATGTATGAGTCATAAAATAATTAAATGGAGAGGCCACCCTTTTTGAGTCATCATAAAAGCATAAAATGGAGAGGCCACCCTCTCTCATCCATGGTTTTGTTCCATGGTATGGCTTCAAAGCACATTGTACCTCTCTCATCCATGGTATTTCACAACCCATGGTATTGCCCCAATGCACATTGTAATACTGTTATAAAAAGGCTCTATGTCTTCTCAATAAAGAATTCAAGGATTTTGGCATCCTACATTTATCTTACTCTATTGAGTTATTGGTTCTGAGTTTCTTGGTATAGTTTGAGAGGTGAGGCTCAAAGAAACCCTCTTTGAGCCTCACCCCTCCATGTGGCATATTTACTTATGTTTTTATGTCTAGGATATTAAAACTCTAGATCTCGCTAATGTGTCATTCTCAAAGCTGGTCCATTATGCTATCTCTTCTCCTCCTCTCTTTCCATCCAAGCTTCCCATATCTCATACCCCAAGATCCAGATCAATGGTATCAGAGCAGGTACGCTCTCCATGGGAATGAGGGTTTGAGCAGAGTTCGGGGTCAAAGATCTGCAGAGATTTCTAGCCTCCTTTTGGCACACTCGAATTCCATTGTCGGGCCATACACTATAAACATCACATTTGGTCCTTAAGCAATATAGGATATCTAGGTTGCAACATGAAGTTCCATGATCTCTACAAGATCCGATGTTTCTCTAGAAACCCTTGGCATCCTTTGTGTCTCTCTACACTCTTAGATCAATCATTATTTCATCCTCATATGGCCATGGAATGGAATAAAATCCTTTTTGCATGCTTATTGGAGCTTGGGAGACCTCACTGTAGCCCCATATCATCCCAGCCATAGTTGTACGACCATCATATAAGCACCATGATAGATGAACTGAAGGTCAGCGTGTCTCTACAATATTCAAATGGATGCTGCAATTTTCATAGATAGTTCCATAGGATCTTCCATAGCTCATTGAAAATATATTTTTGTTAGCTAAAATGGGCATTTCACAGTTTTTCATTTGGATCTCTGGTTTGAGAGATATCATCGATTGAAGGAATATATGTATGAAAAACTAGTGCGCGTGCATCCCTTGAACTTCAGAAACCATTTTCTCACTCCTTGGGCCACCACATAGAAAACATGTTATATGGATGTAAATTTCTCTTCAATATATCAAATGCGTCTTCAACAAAATTCAATTTCATCACCTGCATCAGAAGCTATGAATGGATTTGCAGCAAGACATCAACTTCACAAAAGACAATTTTTGGACTTTTATGAAATCTTATTGTAATCATGGTTATGGTTTAAACACATAAAACCCATGGTTATGGGTCAACCACATAAAACCCATGATTATGTATTGTAATCATAGATAAGGGTCAACCACACAAAACCCATAGTTATGGTTATGGGTCAACCATAGAAAACCCATGGTTAAGGGTCAACCACACAAAACCCATAGTTATGGTTATGGGTCAACCATAGAAAACCCATGGTTATGGTTATGGATCACCCACACAAAACCCACGGTTATGGGATAACCACAGAAAACCCTTCTCTTCATTTGAAATTGACACATTGTAATCATGGGTCTCCTTTTAGCATGAAATGATGGGAACCATCATTTTGTAATGGGGGAAGAATTATCCGAATTTCAGGGAGAATATGATCTAAATTCGGATGTATGAGTCATAAAAGCATTAAATGGAGAGGCTACCCTCTCTCAGTCATTATAAAATAATTTAAAGGAGAGGCCACCCTCTTTCATCCGTGCTAATTGACAACCCATGGTTTTGTTCCATTGTATGGCTTCAAGGCACATTGTACCTCTCTTATCCATGGTATTTTACAACCCATGGTGTTTCCCCAAGGCACATTGTAATATTTTTATAAAAAGGCTCTATGCCTTATCAATAAAGCATTCAAGGATTTTTGGCATCCTACATTTATCTTACTCTATTGAGTTATTGGTTCTGAGTGCATTTCTTAGTATAATTTGAGAGGTGAGGCTCAAGGAAACCCTCTTTGATCCTCATCCCTCCATGTGGCATATTTACTTATGTTTCTTTGTCTAGGATATTCACACCGTAGATCTCACTAATGTGTCATTCTCATAGCTAGTCCATTATGTTATCTCTTCTCCCCCTCTCTCTCCATCCAAGACTCATGGGTCTCAGCCCTCAAGATCCAAATCAATGGTATTAGAGCAGGTACAGTGTCCATGGGAATGAGGGTTTGAGCATAGTTTGGGTTCAAATATCTGCAGATATTTCCAACCTATTTTTGGCACACTCAGAGTCCATTGTCGTGCCATACGCTGTAAGAATCACAGTTGGTCCTCGAGAAATATAGGATATCTAATTTGCAACAGAAATTTCCATGATCTGTACAAGATTCGATGTTTCTCTACAACCCCTTGGAATCCTTTGTGTCTCTCTACACTCTCAGATAAATCATTATTTCATCCTCATATGGCCATGGAAAGGAATAAAATCATTTTGCATGCTTATTGGAGCTTGGGATATCTCACTCTAGCCCCATCTCATCCTAGCCATAGTTTTATGACCATCATATAAGCACCATGATAGACAAACTGAAGGCCAACATGTCTCTACAATATTCAAATGGATGCTACAACTTTCACGAAGAGTTTCAGATGCTCTTCCATTTCTCATTGAAAAGAAATTTGCATTAGCTAAAATGGGTATTTTGTGGTTTTCCATTTGGATCTCTGGTTTGAGAGATATCATTGATTGAAGGAACAAATGTCTACAAAACCAATGCGCCCGTGTCCCTTGAGATTTAGAAACCATTTTCTCACTCCTTGGGCCACCATAGAGCAAATATGTTATATGGATGGAAATTTCTCTTCAAGATCTCAAATGCATTTTCAACGGAATTCAATTTCATCACCTACATCAGAAGCTATGAATGGATTTGCAGCAAGACATCAACTTCACAAAAGACCATTTTTGGACTTTTATGAAATCCTATCGTAATCATCATTATTGTTTAACCACAGAAAACCCATGGTTATGGGTCAACCACATAAAACCCACGGTTATGTATGTAATGATGGTTAAGGGTCAACCACACAAAACTCATAGCTATGGTTATGGATCAACCACACAAAATGCATGGTTAAGCATCAACCACACAAAAGTCATAGTTATGGTTATGGGTCAACCACACAAAACCCACAGTTATGGGTTAACCACAGAAAACCCTTCTCTTCATTGGAAATTGACACATTGTAATCATGGGTCTCTTTTTAGCATGAAATGATGGGGACCATGGAGGGAAAATTATCTGAATTTCAAGGGTCATATGGTCTACATTCGGATGTGTGAGTCATAAAAGCATTAAATGGAGAGGCCACCCTCTCTTAGTCATCATAAAAACATTAAAAAGAGAGGACACCCTCTCTCATCGATGCTAATTAACAACCCATCGTTTTGTTCCATGGTATGGCTTCAGGGAACATTGTACCTCTCTCATCCATGGTATTTCACAACCCATGGTTTTGACCCATGGTATTGCCCTAAGGAACATTGTAATATTGTTATAAAAAGGATCTATGCCTTCTCAATAAAGCATTCAAGGATTTTTGGCATCCTACATTTATCTTACTCTATTGAGCTATTGGTTCTAAGTGCTTTTCTTAGTAAAGTTTGAGAGGTGAAGCTCAAAGAAACCTTCTTTGAGCCTCACCCCGCCATGTGGCATATTTACTTATGTTTCTTTGTCTAGGCTATTCACACCCTAGATCTCGCTAATGTGTCATTCTCACAGCTGGTCCATTGTGTTATCTCCTCTCCTCCTCTCTCACAATCCAAGCCTCATGGGTCTCATCCCCCAAGATCCAGATCAATGGTATCAGAGAAGGTACGCTCTCCATGGGAATCAGGGTTTGAGCATAGTTCAAGTTCAAAAATCTGTAGAGATTTCGAGTCTCCTTTTGGCACACTCAAATTCCATTAACGGGCCATACACTGTAAGCATCATAGCTGGTCCTAAGGCGATATAGGATATCTAAGTTGCAACATGAAGTTCCATGATCTCTACAAGATCCGATGTTGCTCTACAAACCCTTGGCATCCTTTGTGGTTCTCTACACTCTCAAATCAATCATTACTTCATCCTCATATCTCCATGGAATGGAATAAAATCATTTTTGCATTCTTATTGGAGCTTGGGAGACCTCACTCTAGCCCCATCTCATCCTAGCCATATTTGTATGACCATCATATAAACACCATGATGGACGACCTGAAGGCTAACACGTATCTACAATATTCAAACGAATTCTGCAACTTTCAGTGATATTTTCAGAGGATCTTCCATATCTCATTGGAAATATATTTCTGTTAGCGAAATGGGTATTTCGGGGATTTTCATTTGGATCTTTGGTTTGATAGATATCATCGATTGAAGCAGCACATGTCTTTGAAACCAGAGCGCGTGCGTCCCTTGAGATTCATCAACTATTTTCTCGCTCCTTGGGCCACCACAGATAAAATATGTTATATAAATGGAAATGTCTCTTTAAGATCTCAAATGGGTCTTCAACAGAATTCAATTTCATCACCTGCATCAGAAGCTATGAAGGGATTTGCAACGAGACATCAACTTCACCAAAAACCATTTTTCGAATTTTATGAAATCCTATTGTAATCATGGTTATGGGTTAACCACATAAAACCCATGGTTATGGGTCAACCACATAAAACCCACGGTTATGTATTGTAATCATGGTTAAGGGTCAACCGCACAAAACTCATAGTTATGGTTATGGGTCAACCACACAAAACCCATGGTTAAGGGTCAGCTACACAAAACCCACAGTTATGGTTATGGCTCAAGCACACAAAATGCATGGTTATGGGTTAACCACAGAAAACCCTTCTATTCATTGGCAATTGACACATTCAAAATCTTCGGTCTCTTTTTAGCATGAAATGATGGGGACCATTATGTTGTAAAGGGGGGGGAATAATCTGAATTTCAGAGGGCATATGATCTAAATTTGGATGTATAAGTCATAAAACCATTAAATGGAGAGGCCACCCTCTCTCAGTCATCATAAAAGCATTAAACAAAGAGGTCACCCTCTTTCATACATGGTAATTGACAAACCATGGTTTTGATCCATGGTATGGATTCAAGGCACATTGTGCCTCTCTCATGTATGGTATTTCACAACCCATGGTATTTCCCTAAGAAACATCGTAATAATGTTATAAAAAGGTTCTATGCATTCTCAATAAAGCGTTCAAGGATTTTTGGCATCTTACATTTATCTTACTCTATTGAGTTATTGGTTCTGAGTGCTTTTCTAAGTATAGTTTGATAGGTGAGGCTCAAAGAGACCCTCTTTGAGCCTCTCCCCTCCATGTGGCATATTTACTTATGTTTCTTTCTCTAGGCTATTCACACCCTAGATCTTGCTAATGTGTCATTCTCACAGCTGATCCATTATGTTATCTCTTCTCGTCCTCTCTTGCCATCCAAGCTTCTTGGGTCTCAGCCCCCAAGATCCATATCACTTTGACGACTTAGGTGCCCCTGGGTTACGGTTATCCTAGCCAATGGTGGAAATGCACTAGCCCATTTGTTTTTAGTACAAGTCATCACATCATAATAATAAAGGGTCCTTGCTTAATAATTGTAATGCATCTAAAATTAATCATTTATTATCAATTTTTGCTGAGATATTTTATTTTATTATTCTAAATATGTTTTACAAAATGTCAAAAATAAAACAAATGTAATGAATTGTTCTTTTAATAATAAAAGATCTGAAGGGGACATAAGTGGAATAGTTGTTGAAGAGTGTTTTTTGACCCACAAGAGGAAAAGACAAGTGGTTGTAGCTGTTGAGCGAGAACTCAAAGTGCATGAGGCATCTTCCCCAAAATCTAGTCACAACTCCTAGTTGAGTGCTAAAGAGCAAGAGGCTCATAAATGACCAAGTCCTAGGAAAAATACTATATAATAGTATGTCCATTAGCAAGCAGTAGACTAGTATTGGATGGGGATTGAATCTTATAATGCAAGAGATGGAGCATTAAGTAGATTTTTCTCTTGTGGTTTAGCGAACAGGCTCGAGGGTTCTGCAGGAAGTAATTTGGATGCTCTAGGAGTTGGTTGGGAGGAACAACTATTAATCCATTTCTTTTTTCCATTAGTGGTGTCAATTTCTTATTCTTTTTGTACTTGCAGTAGGGTGTTTATTTTAAACCTGGAATTGCAGTTATATTCATAAGTAGAAATATTTTATGCACTTTTATTGAACAATTATCTATCATGTATCAATTCTAGATCTTGTTTATGTATTGAGTCTAGATATGTTTATGTCTTTTGTTTATACCTATGAATGATTATATTTGAATATTAAGGCTTCTTGGATGAGGCATAATACCCAAGTTAAGGATTTATATATGATTTTGTCTACTATAGATTCGATTTCTTTTCAAATATGTGATTCCTTAAATGATTAAATATATGTGAATTATTTATGTTAAAATATTTCTTATGTCATAGATCTAGTTAAATTATGATTAAAGTAGATAAAGTTAACATTCTTCAAATACTAAACAAATAAGAGTCAGAACCTAAAAACAACAATCAAAATTATTATACACGGGATGTATCCCCTATTGGGTTAAGCTATAGAGATATCAATTAAATTATTTCTTAACCTCGGTACTAGATCGATACTGTTTAGATCGAGATCAAGGGGATCTAATTAAAATATCTGAGAATAATCTTTTTATGAAAACTATCAAGATAGATATACTACCCATTCAAGAATTACAACTTAGTTAACTATTAATTCAAGAATCATAAATATCTATAGTCATATATATAAATATATATACTTATATATATTATATGAATTGCAAAAGGAGACCATCAAAATACATTCACATATAAATAAAGGCATTAGAGGAAATTTCAACGCAAAATGGCCTCCTAAATTTTTTAAATAAAATAATAGTTAAAATAATAAAATAATATTTATTAATTTTGGAGGAAGAAAAGAAAAAAACTACTTTTTGTTTGTATTTTCACATATCTCCCCTTTTTTTACTTAAATTTCGATCGAGAGAGCTCGTTAGATGGAGAATTCAATTTTGCATCCAACAAGTACCTAGTCGGCATACTTTTGATGGACCCTGCTACCCCAAAAGTTATTTACTATTTTTTGCTGTAGATGGGTCCATCAAAAGTATGCTGACTGGGTACTCGTTGGATGCAGAATTTAATTTCGCATCCAACGAGCTCTCTCGATCGAAATTTGAGTAAAACCACAGGGATATATGTTGAAAATACAAACAAAAAAAATTGCTTTTTTTATGATACCTATCCCAAAATTTATATTAAAAAAGTGTTTAATACTTATACGGTATTTCAAATTTAAAGCAATTTAATTGGCTAACACATGATGACATGGAATTTGAATTAGAGTTAAAGTTTCCTCTAATGATTATATCGGTTACAATATTTCTCACAATAATTATGGATTCACAAATAATCATATGAAATTATTAAAGCTAACAATCAACAACCCAATTTAAGGTAACTAAAGTAAATTAACATTACAGTTTTAAATCAAAATGCCCAACAATTCACAGCAGTGAATCTTTCCTTTCCCAAGACCGGTGATAAGCCCATCATAGATGGCATCAGAGTATTAAACAAGTATAGTAAACATATCTAAATAGAATCTAAACTAAATGCATGTATTATATCATTTAACCAAGATATTAATGACAACTCATTCCATAGAAATCACAAGACCCTATGGGACGTAATAGATTTAAAAATTAAACAATAACAAGGTTAAAATATTATGGTCTTGCAACCTTATGGTTGTAATCCCATTCAAATGAAAACCACATACAATTTAAACAAAAAAACTCTGTTAAATTTATCAAGTTGTAGGAGGTGGTAAGTCCATGTTCGATGGATCCCATAAAAAACTATTTTAAAACCTACAACTAGCTATAATGCTTTTAACTAGCAACATAAAGGGATACATACATGCATTTACATATTAATAAACCAATAAATCGGTATGTGCACACACCTATCCCTTTAAATGGTTGTAATCCCATCTTAGATGGTAGTAGTGGGTTTTATTTAAAAGTTCTAGCAATAAGAACTTAACCAACCAAAAAAATAAATTCCAAAGAAGACAGGTTGTAAGCCTCTACAAAATAGAGCTTAAACCCTAAACAACTTATCTACATGAAGTTGGAGATGATGTTCTTCTCGGCCCCTTCGCTCATTCAAGAGCTACCTGGAACAACCCACGAAAATTGTTAGCACTGTGGGTAGAATTCTTTTAATTACAAAAAGAAACTAGAGCAAGGGTTTTGAACTTTGTTTTACATGGGAATTCTAAGATGCGGGCCTCAGAAGAGGTGGCCATGTCGCCTTCCTCGCCAGTGCTCCTACACTACAAAACAACGAATGGTTGCAGTCAAAACAAAATTCAATAACATCAATGTAAACAAGTTAAACTTTAAAATTTGCTTACCTTATATGAGTTGCAGAGATGGCCAGGGGTTGGCTCCTCCGAGGTTACCCTTATCCCTCTTCTTCCTGCATAAAAAACACAATGCAGCGTCATTGTATGTAATGAAAAAATGTAAACCTTCTATTAAACCTCACATCTAAGAAACAGTAAAAAAATTACCCGGTGAAGGGCTGCGTTGAAGTTGGAGTTGATAGTTGAGTAATTTTGGAGGGATAACAACATGTTGTAGGAGGCTGTGGAAGCCATGGGAAATGCAGGAACACCTTGTAAATAAACCCGCCACAAAACCATAAAAAAATGTAACAATGTTTTACACCAGAAAACCCAAAAGGGTCTCCATGAACAGAGTAGAGCTCAGCTCTCTACCACATACCAAACAAATCGAGAATGAAGGTTTCATACCAACAACAACACATTAAACCCTATCAAGAGATTTGCATCATGGTGTATAGGTGGATGGTCGGGATGCACTCCCAGTCCAATAGTTAAACCTTGGCTACATTTCTAACTTGCAGCCAGGACAACACCATTAAACCTTATGTCAACCAAGGTACAACCATTTTCACCTTCATAACTTGCGACCAAATCTAACAATGTCCTATAATAATTACATCGGGCCATTGTTTAAAAACTATGGTATATACATGTATCACATAACATTTAAACCATTTCCATTTAAAATTACAACCATATAAACCAATGACCATTATGTTAACATTTCAAAACCTTGGTTTAACACCATAACAACTGTCTAATAATCAAACCATACCATACAACCTTCTCATTATAGGACCAAGGTCCTTTCTAATGTTATATTATACATTGTGCCTTAGGACTAGGTTAAACCATATTACATTTGCAATGTGGGATCAAGACTATGGTATAGTCCCCCAAGCCTTGGGGCTAAGTAAGGCCCTAGTAAAGCATGATAAAAATAAAAGCAAGTATTAAACATCACCTTCAGGTGTGGTTGTATGTAAGCATTCAAAACTCTAATATTACCCACATATGGCGAAACCTCACATAAGAAGTATTGTAATACCCCCTCATTACATTTTGATGGTTTATTTTACTTAAGAACAAGGGAACAAATGAGTTCATTTTTATATTAATATAATTTTGAGGTCAAGAGGTTTAATAGTTATACAGTTAATTGACAGAAACTTAGTTTTAAAACAGTTACCAAATCCTCAACATTATTTACGAAGATAAGTGGCTAGCACTAAAGAGAGTTATTTATTGCTATAAAAGTCCTAAGCAAAGAGAAAAATGGCATGCAAAGGGATCATAGAGAAAATAAAAATAGAAACAAAAAGAGCTGCCATAGATCACATACGTGAAGGCTCTAATTGATGTATCCATTATATAGCACAAATCTTCTAGAGAGCATCTATGAGGTGTTAGGCTCTGTACTGGAACGGTCAGTGAGTATAAGAGAATGCTAGGTTCTAGAGTAAACAACTCTCTCTAGCTACTGGTGGCAAGTTGAAGTTGCAGGAAAAGAATTTTAAAACTAAGGGTCTGGGCAAGGGGTGGAACATTCCGAGCTTGTTCATGTGGATGGGTGATGTATAGTTGTTAAAACTTCGACTCCCAAAATATTCAGATATGTTTACTTCAAAACTAAACTCTTATTATTACAGTTGGAATGCATAATTGTTTTGTATTAGTTTAATGTGATTTAGCAGAAAATTAATGTAAACTGCTGGTTACTCGATTAGAATAACTTATTACATAAATTCTTAATATGGTTCTTTAATCTTTATTTTACTTAAACAAAGTAATAACACAAATATGGGGAAGCATTGAATAAACCCTAAATGAGGAATTGTTTTACTTAAACCCTAGTACGATAGCAGAGAAGTAATATAACTACTAACCCTTTTGTTTAGGTATTGTTTAAAACACTATACTTTCAACCAGTATTTATAACATTTTCAGTATACTGTAACTCTAAATATAAAGTATTCTACACGCAATGATATATCATAAATTATAACTATATACAAGTTCTTTTATAAACAATTCAGTTTTATTCTCAAACAAAAATCATGGTTGAAATATGCTTAATATAGAGGCCAATAGAACCAGATGTACCCATATAAATAGTAACGCTAGAACTCGATAAAACTACCAGGAAGGATTTAATACTAGTCAATATTCGAACTGGTAATTCCTCAACAACTTTTTATTTAAACCTAAAAGAACTAGAAAGCCCTAAAAATGAAGAAAAATGCATAGAAAACTCAGTTTACAAATAGAGGTATAACTAATCATGAGATAACAAAAAAATTACAATTTATTCACTAATAACCATTACAACATTCCACAATATCAGCAAATAATTTTCATTATAAGTCCATTACATCGTTCGACGTGATTAAATAATTTTTTTATTTAAGTTAAAGGAAAAATGATAGGGTATAGCAAGAATTAATAAGAACAAAGTATTTCACTATAAACATGGAAATCGAACCATACAATGTACAGGTTCAAACAAAAACTACTATTAAATACATCACATATGGCTCCAACAAACTAAGCTTTATGATTGTTGAAATAAGAATCCTCAACCTTTGAAAGCTTAAGGCGACAGCCTTTAAAACCCCAAAAAAAATTCTTTTCCATACACGGTTGTGGAGGTAGCCCATTTCTTTCTAGTGTACATAGTAGTTTAGGACGAAGCTGAAACTTTAAGTCAAAACTTACTGGTTCGTAGCAGCTAACGAAGTCGAGGTTACTATCCATTTTACCAAACTGTATTTTCTGCACCTACAACCAAAAGATAAGATATTGTTAATTTCAATGGGGAAACCAAAACCCTCAACAATAATGATACTAATTCATAGGTAAGGCATGTTGTTTCTTACCAAGCTATAAATACATGCAGTAAGCCTGTTAAATCTAAGAAGCAACCGAGGTATGCGACTGGCATCTGCATAAGTTCTCTGAAAATTGGAAGTAGTGTCAAAACTAAAACTTGTAGCTATTTCCTCCTTAAACTTCTCTTTTCACCAATAACCAAGTAAAGAACCACGATGGCAGATATACCAATGCATCTTAGACTTCCATCAGCTGCACACTACTTGATTCAACTGGCTCGAGTGACAATAAACCTAACTAAATTCCACCTTAGAACAACTAGTTTTTTACAGTTGTAAAGCATTATGTCGAAATTCAAAACTTATACAATATCAATTAATCAATTATGCCTTGAAATTACATAGTTTTGTGAGCTAGGTAAAACCCCTTACCCTTCAATATGTAGGAGGAATTATTGTGGTACTTCAAACATTGGAATTACCTGTACAAGAGTAAGATGAGTGTTATCCAGGAGGTTAAGTAAGTCTTGGTTTAAACTTCCAAATTCATACCAAATTTCGAAAGAGTCTCAATGGTAAACATTTGAAATGAAAAATCCATGTCACTAGTTAAGCTGGGGCGGTTGAATTTCAACAAACATAAGTAAAGTTTACTTTAAAAAAAATTACTATTAGTGTTGTTTATTACAAAATCGTATCAGAGCGAAACTAAAACACTTCAACCTAATGGACATCGCTTAATCATGTAGTATTATCTGACTGAGTATTTTGAATACAAACCAAAAATAAATAACAAATGAATAAATATTGTTACATGCAGACTTAGCGAAGGAAGAAAAAAAAATTGATGAGGAAGAAGTAGTGCCTGAAGGTATTCCAACATTAGACGATACAAGTCTCTATGTAGAACTTTGAGCAAAACGTAACACGAATATGTAGTCAGAAATGTTAGAAACAATGAGTTTGAGAGAGGACTTGGAAATCCTTAAGGAAGATAATCTTAAACTAATGAATGCAAAATTAGATCAAGAGGAGATTAGCGAATTAATCTTAAAAAATTTGACAGATCCACCAAAAAACAATAGCCAAAATTCTTGCAATAATAGAAAGAAAATAAAAGGAGCAGTACAAAGTGGCAGTAGTGAAGAAACTACAGATAATATTCCTGTATTCACATGAGACTTGAAAAAAGACAATGACAGAAAATTTGAGAAGCGAAAAGAAAAATGTGTGGAATTGCAGGAGAATTTAAAACGTTAAGGCCTCCAATGTTTGATGGATAGTCTAAGGAAGCTGCTGAAGCATGGTTACTAAATATTAAACGATACTTTCAAGTATATAGATATGATGACAATTTGAGGCCACATTTAGCAATCTTTCAATTAAGTGTAAAAATTGCTCTATGGTGGGAGGAGGCTAAAAGTGTAAATAATATACGTAGTAAAGAACTAAGTTGGAAATTTTTTTAAAAATTGTTTAAAAAAACTTATATGTCATAACGATACTATGATGATAAAACTAAAGAGTTCAATGATTTATGAATGGGCATGTCAACCATTGAAGAATTTGTAACCAAATTTGTGAATTTACAATCTTATGTAGTTTATTTAAGGGAGGAAAAAGCTAGGGTTTATAGGTTTATTAGTTATTTACCTCCGACATATATGAAAAAGATTGAGTTTGATATGCCTAATACCATGGATGAAGCAATTAGAGAAGCCAAGTTGTGTGGCTACTTGTTTAAACAAAGATCAGAAGTGAGAAAAATTTGGCAACATAAAAAAAAATGAAAAGTTGGACCAACATAAGAAACAATTTAAACCCTCACCTTTTCAGAAAGGGGCAAGAAGTCATACTGAGAACAATTATAACAGGCCAATTTCAACCAATAGCAATGGGGTAAAGGGTATTAGAACTTATAGTGGGGGATGAAATAATAACTCTAAGGATGTTAAATGTTGGGGATGTAATGGACCTCACTTATACAGAAATTGACCACATAATCCTAACAAAATAATGGCACCCATAAGCATGCTACAGGAAGCTTCCACTGTCAATGACTTAGCCAAGAGTATACCTATAATTAATGCTACTTTGGAGGATCGATAAGAGGACCATCAATCTACCATGTTGGCATTAGAAGGTAAAATTTTGAACACCTCTGTTTCTATACTCATCGATTCAGGAGCTAGTCTAAGTTATATTGCACCAAAAATCATTGGAAAATCTAAACTTGTTAAGGAAAAACAAAAAAAAATGCTTGGTTGGTACAGTTGGCTAAAGGGGCGAAAAGGAAGATTACAAAAGTAGTTAAAAACTTTAGATTAGCTCTAGATGACATGGATAACTCAGTTAATTTAAATATACTTCCTTTAGGCTCCTATGGCATTCCAATAGGTATGGATTGGCTAGAATCTCATAATGCTATTATAGAGAGAGTGGAGGTGGGGGGTGTTAGTTGTAGGGGGAGACAAAGGGATGTGTGTGTGTGTGTGTGAGAGAGAGAGAGAGAGGGTTGGGGAATAGATAAGGGGTGGGGGTTCTAGTTGTATTTAAATGAGCTGGGGAGTGAGAGAGAGTCGAGAATGGGTTAGTAAGAGTTATGGG
>LPNX010413993.1:29147-73604 GCA_001517045.1 Pseudotsuga menziesii
ATCAAATTTAAAGTTATAGGCTCCCAGAATGTGCACATATTATAGTCTTACAAAACACAAGTGTGTTTATGTTTGACGGCAAGACAAATTTGAATTTAAACACAACGCGTGCACGTTTAGTGCCTCAATGGTCAAGCCTCCACCCATGTTGGCGTGGAATTATTATGCCTTTGTGTCTGCTTCGGACTTTGCTTCATATTCATCATGCCTATGCCTTGGAATATGATAAACCATGGCGAATTCAACATTATATCCAAACTTTCAATAAGCTCATGTTTAGTCATTGGTTAGTATGCTGTACACCTCCATTTTTTTTATGAAATTTTAGAAACATATATGGTTTTTTTGCAAATTCCAAATATGTAATTTTTAAGAAGAATATATAATTTCTTCTATTTTTTTCTATTTATCTTGTGTCATCACTCCTTGACACAAAAAACACTCTACTAGTGTTTCATCCATAACTCTTTCATTTCTCAACCATTTTGAATTGTATGGTGCATTAAAGAACACCGATCTCTACATGGTATAAAAAAAACCATTTCCAAATAATTGCATTAAGACATTCAAAGGTTACGCTCATAATTGACATACTGTTTTCAAGGTTTGATGAGTAGATTTAATTAATTTTTTTTTTAAATAGTCGTGCACTAGTACTATTTGTTCTCTATATGTCTATCAATTTACGTAAGTTGATTCCATCATTTAGGCACTCAAAGGATGCACCCACAAAAACATATATCTTATAATTTGTCCCAAAAATAATAAAGTGTTCTTTAAAAAAGATCTAGCTTTCGATAGTTAAGAACATTTTCAATGGGAAAAAATTATATATTTGGAAAAGTCATTCAATTTCCTACATTTCATTTTTTACTCATCCCAAGATTCAAGAGTCATTGTGTAAGTGTCTCAAAATATTCATTTAAGTTGATGGATGCGTGTTTTTTCAGTTTTCTATTGAATCTAATGTGTCAAAAGAGACCCTCATTAACTTGCACACACCCTATTGAGATTTTAAAAAACTTCAACTTGCAACTTAATAACATATAACTAGTACAACCGACTATCTTGTGGTCGGTGAATATAATAGGCTAAAGGTAAAGTGTCACAACACATGTTATTTTTGAATTGTTCTCCATAGATAGTTGTAATCAGCAAAGCTATAGCTACAAAAGCCCCCCACTTATCTATGCATCAAGTACAAGTTACTTTTAATATATATAGATTTCGACTTTTAAAAAATAATCATAAAATCAATATTTTGAACCATATATCAATCTAAAAAAATATAGATAATAATCCAACCGAAATTTTAAAAAATAAACACTTATTAATATAATTTATACCAAACTAAAATCTAAAATAACTTCCAAAATACATATTTGTTTATTGCATACCAAAATAATACTTTTTTTTTTTAATGTGGTTCACCATTTTTCAAATCTCAACACCTGATATTCAAACTGAATCAAGGTATGGCCAGCTCATCATTCACACATTTATTACAAAGGGCTCCACAAGAGCATCATGTCACTTACAAGAGTAGTGGGTGGGGAGGGTAACATTCATTCCTACCAACCACCCAAGGTACATTCATTTGACAAATAATGTAAAAAATACTTAAAAAGGCGATGAATCCATATAATGTAAAACGATAACAACAAGAAGTCACTACGTGTTGCATTAAAATGAATAATGTATATCAGCACTACTTGGATTTATAATCTTAGGTCAAAGATGAATCACAAAGTTTAAAAAACGGAGGAGGAACCAAAAGTCAAGGCCTATTATATTAAAATAAATCAATTGTTATTGTTACTAGTTGAAATGATAGGTCTTACTATTGGTATGCAAAAAATATTTTACATGCAGTAGAGTAATAAATGTTGTGGCATGAGCACTGTGAACCGTTAAATCTCAAACAGATTGAGAACGAACTGCTCACGCCACAACATTTATTATTCTGCTGCATAATGAATATTGTTAGCCCTATTGGTAAGCATATGCGAAAGGAGTGATCATTGTCACCCCAATTACTAATCCAAAATTTATTTAGAAATCTTAACTTCCTAGAAGAAAGCTCTATTTCTACTTTATAAAAAAACCAAACACCAAAATATTCTTAACTTCCTAGAAGAAAGCTCTATTTCTACTTTATAAAAAAACCAAACACCAAAATATTCTTTTTCGAGGTTGTCCGTGACCAATCCCTTACGGAGTCTAGAATGTGAATAAAGGATTTGTATTATTTGTATGGTTATTATTGCAACAATATATCCACCTAAGACAAGTGCGCTTCTAAAAGTTGACCTTCTTAGTGACCTAAGTTTCATGTATTGCAGCATACACGTGTAGAGACATTTCCTAGCAGCAGGAAAAGCGTTAATAACATGTATCAGTCACCAACCATGAGAGTATTATTTGCTTGACATGCTGCCGCGTTTCATTAACTAAATAATACTATCCGAAATGAATGTTTTACCAGTATACTAGCAACGTTAGTATATCATAAGTAACCATTCACCATACTTCAAAAACACATGTATCTACCAGCACCAATTATGTTCACCCAATCCCAAACATGATACAATGCGTGCAAACAGTAAGTGTATTTCAATTGTGACAATCATTCACATAGAATTTGGTAATAACAGTAAGTGTATTTCAATTGTGACAATCATTCACATAGAATTTGGTAATAAATTTTATGGCGACAATAATAATATGAGTCATAAATGAAGGTAGCAAAATACATCACCCTTAGGCAGACTCATAACAGCATCATAAAATGAATATATCAATGTACATTTATGTAAACTTCAGTCATGAGAGTTATCATTCACTAAATTATCAGTGCATGAGGAGGCTAACAATAAGAGGAGGGCATGCAATTAACAATTAAAAGTCACCATATGTATTAGGTCAACTTTTTAAAAGATATTGTACTTATAATATCACATGTAAATGAGAGATCCAAGGACAGCTTTTTATGTGTTTTGTGTAGGTTGTGTCAGTAATAAAATATAATTTAAGGTAGGTTTAAGGTAGGTTACCTTGCCCTAGATGCCAAAACACGCTTAAATATAAGTAAATCACTTCGAACTAAAGGCTAGAGTGAGCTCGAGGGAGGGCATTATACCTCATCTAACCCCTAAAACGTTGTAAAATCGCTCAACTCCCTCCTCAAAGCATGAAGATGACCTGGCATGGAGTATGTCTTCCTCTAAGGAATTTAGGACACGGAAAGCAAGGAGAGCAAGGACCTACTGACTAAAGGGCCAGAGGGTGTACGAAGTAGCTGCAAATGAGGATGAGTATCTCGTAGGTTCACCAGAGCAGGTAACCAAGATATGGAGCCATGAGACCTAGTGGTCAACCCTTAGGAGCCCAAGACACCAACCATGATGTTAAAAAACCCTTTAAAAGGGCAGCTCCATTAAACCATAGTACCCCTAGTGGAGGAGCAAAGGGCCCAACCATGACCACGAGTGCTCAATAACTCCTCTCCTGGTAGAAAAATTGACCTTCTCTCCATAAGGTACCCTTGAAAGTGGGCTGGGTACATAGTGCAGCCTAACAACTACATTACATTATATTTTGAAATTTTTTATTTTATTCTAAATTGTAAAAAAAAATCAATTCAAACCCAACCACATATTAAAAAAATTAGAAAAAATATCTTTTTCTTACCTTTTAATTTTACAAAAATTTAATATAATATATGTTATACTACAAAAATTACATCATAAATGATTTATAATTGCAAATAAAAATGAATAGGAAGTGAACCATTTGACTTACAAACGATGACAATATACACTGCAATTACATTATAATAGATTTATGAAGTGAACCATTTGACATACAACCGATTTCAATATACACTCACGAAGGCATGTATAATAATAACGGGTTTCAGCTGTTATTATAGTAATGTTTGAAATCAGGTATAATAATGATGGGCTTCAGCAGCCGTAATCAAATTGTTGTTGAAATCATCAGCAATAATAATAAGAATGCTTGAAATTAGTTGTAATGATAATGAGTTACAGCAGCTGTAACATCTAATCGATGGCTTGTACGATAAGCATTTATAAGAAGCCTGTATGTGTTTGAGCTAGAACTCACATAATTAAGCTGTGAATGCCTCAAATTACTATAACGAATCTTTCCCCTTCCATATCGCGAACCAAAGTAAGCAACACATTTTTACACAAATCATTGAAAACATGGTTAAAATAAATAATGAAAATCATTAAAACATGGTTAAACACACCAACGAAATCGGCTGAATGACGTATACATTTCAACCTCGTATTGGCAAATTCTTATTTCTCAAGATTTAACATTTGTTTCAACGCAGGCAATCATGACTTGAGGGTTTCGATGTTTCTTGCCCTCTGTGTGACATCGATGAGACAATGATAAGCTTACTATTATGGAAGGAATTACAATCTATTAGTATTGACTTGACCTTTAATAATACAATTATTTGATGTTAATGCCGCCATCACACTCTTAAAAAGGTGTTATCCTCGCTCGCTTAAGCTGCTTCCGTGGTGTCCCCTCTTCTCCAATCAATCTCCACTTTGTATCTTCATCTTTCTGCAACTCGACTCAACACCTAACTTTACCAGCTTTAACCACTTTTAACAACTTCAATGTAGATTGATCACTGGTTATTTTTCATTTATATAAATACTTATCTCCTTACTTTCAGAATCCATGTCTATTTTCAGCTCTCAAATCAGTAAGGACTCTAGGGTTTGAAGCTGAATTAGTAGAAGGCTGAAGCAGTGCAGCATCAAACTCATACTTTTCCTCTATTCTGCTATTGGATATACCTATTGTACTGTAAGTCAAAGTTCAAACTACAATGGAATTGTTCAATCAACATGTCTCTGCCAGGTTAGTTTTCATGGTCGTATGGCTGGCATTGTTGACTGCTATGGCCTCCGCGAAGCGTCGTATGTATAAAATTTAATTTTTTAGTTTAAAAATGATATTATTGTTTTAGTAAAAAAAAATTCGAAATAAGATATCCCGTCAAACTTAAAACCTAATAAATGAAAAATATAAGTAAATTATATATGGTTAAAAGTATTGGGATAATTAATAAATATATTTTTCCATCCTTCCTAGTTTTTGCATATATATATTTTTAGATTAAAATATCTGTTCCTAGTTTTTGCATATATATGTTTTTATATATATGTTTTTAGATCAAAATATCTGTACAGGTTTTTGATCGTTCATAATATGACTATATACACACCCTTATTCTTTGATTATTTATGTAATGCTCTCGAGCTGGTTTATTGGATATTCAGCTTCAATCGACCTCCGTAAAGAGGCTATGTGGGACGCATAATATCATCACCGTTAATGGTCAGTTTCCAGGTCCAACTCTCCATGTTAGGAACGGAGATACTCTTATGGTCAAAGTGTACAACAACGCCCAATATAATGCTACAATCCACTGGTACGTCTAGAACTATATCAGATTGATGATAATGGATTTTACCGATAGTAAATGCCATGGAATTAGTACAAGTCGGTTTAGTGTGTATATCTCTGCATTTGCTTATTGAAAGAGATACTGTACAGTTTTAAGAACTAGTGCAGCTAATGAACGAAAGCGATTCTATTATATTCGCAGGCATGGAGTGCGACAGTTCCTCACAGGGTGGGCCGATGGACCTGAATTTATAACCTAATGCCCCATTCGCCCAGGGGGAAGTTACACCTATAGCTTCACCATCACTGGTCAGGAAGGAACCCTCTGGTGGCATGCCCACAGTTCATGGCTTCGAGTGACTGTGTATGGAGCCTTGATCATCTCTCCCAGCATGGGAACCACTTATCCCTTTACTAAGCCCCATGGCCAGGTTCCCATTCTTCTAGGTATGTTAGTACCTTTTCTGCTTTTTATGATCCCCAATTAGCAATATTCAATTGTGCTTGCTTTTATTGCCGAGCCCTGTTTGCATTCACAGGTGAATGGTGGAATAGGAATCCTATTGATGTTGTGAACCAAGCAACCAGAACAGGAGCTGCCCCCAACGTTTCAGATGCGTTTACTATAAATGCACAACCAGGAGATCTGTATCAATGTTCAAGTTCAGGTACATTTTTCGCTTTATTAATGCATCTATAGACTAAAACTCTTCATTTAATCGCAAATCTGATTCACTGTATCTAGAGATCTAATCTAATGGTCAATGATCGATGCAGAGACCTTTCGCGTCCCAGTGAAAGCTGGGGAAAGTAAACTCCTACGGGTGATCAATGCTGCACTCAATAGCAACCTATTCTTCACAGTGGCTAGCCATAAATTGACTGTCGTGGCTGTGGATGCTTTGTATACAAAACCTTTTCAGACGAACTTTCTCATGCTCGGGCCCGGACAGACAACAGACGTACTTGTCACTGCCGATCAAAGTACAGGTAGATATTACATGGCTGCTCGAGCATATTCTAGTGGCCAAGGAGTTCCCTTCGATAACACCACTACCGTTGCCATTTTAGAATACGAGGGAAGCTCTAGCAGTAAGTCAGCTCCTAGCATGCCTAATCTTCCATTCTATAACGATACACAGACTGCGACTAGCTTCGCTAATGCACTTAGAAGTTTGGGCTCACACGACCACCCAGTATTCGTTCCTCAGAGCGTGAGCGAGAATCTGTTCTACACCGTGGGTTTAGGATTGATCAAGTGTCCAGGACAGGCTTGTGGAGGTCCCAACGGATCAAGATTTGCAGCTAGTATGAATAACATGTAATTTGTGCTCCCAACAACTTCTTCAATCCTTCAAGCTCAGCATTTTGGCATGAAAGGAGTATTCTCTGTGGACTTCCCAGACAATCCTCCCGTGCAATTCCATTATACAGCACAGAACGTAAGCAGAGGCCTCTGGTCCCCGGTGAAAGGCACAAGAGTCAAAGTTCTAAACTATAACACAACAGTGCAAGTAATTCTTCCGGGAACGAATATCTTTGCAGGTGAAAGCCATCCTATCCATCTCCATGGTTATGACTTTTACATCGTGGGATCAGGGTTTGGTAATTATAATTCACAGACAGATCCTCAAAAGTTCAACCTGGTCGATCCTCCTATGCGCAACACTGTGAACGTTCCTGTGAACGGTTGGGCTGCCATAAGATTCGTAGCCGATAATCCTGGTATGGATAAATTCACACTTTCTTTCTTTCTTTGGAATGATCTCTTATATTCTTGATTCGCTGATACATGTTGATTATGTATGGCAGGAGCTTGGCTGATGCACTGCCACTTAGACGTGCACATAACGTGGGGATTGGCGATGGTTTTTGTGGTGAACAATGGACCTAGCTCTCTTCTGAGCCTCGAGTCGCCCCCAGTAGATCTTCCGCAATGCTGAGAACAAATGCCATGGATACCTATTACAGATCGAATACATTCTTATAAGATGGATATGGATATAATTACTCTCCATACATCGATTTAATCAGTCATATTGCGAGGATGGATGTTTTCGCCTGGACTCGCCATTTCTGCATTTTCTGTTGTTCTGCAACTATTCTGAACAACAGTTTCCATCTTTTTTGTAAGGTCAATTTTGACCGCCACATGTTCCGCGCATATGTTCCATTATTTGTACTCTTCTTAATTGAAATGTTTATATATTTGTAACCAGTTGCTCAAGAAAATGCCGATTTTGTATCCTATGATGACCGAGCGCATGAGATGCAATTGATGAATCGATTGACTAGACGCACAACATTACTATTGTTGATTCAATTTTATATTTTCCCACAATGCTTGAAAGGCCAATTTCTGTATACACGAATGTGGAAAATCAAATCTATTGCTTGCATTAAAATTTCAATTTGTTTATAAAGTTATAATTAAATTAAAGTGACATAATAATGAAGTGGTTTTGTCGATAAAATTACTAAATTTATGATGGACTTTTGCATGTAAAATTACTGAATTATGATGGGACAAGCAATGAAATAGTTTTCAAATTGAGAAAATATGAATCAGTACTTTGAAATCATAATCTCAATGGTGCGTCATTAGAAATGGTCAATTAATCTTGCATATGTTTGACAACCATTATATTTATTTAATATGTTCATTCAGAATTTCCTCGGTGCATCGTTAGAAATAACCCAAACCATTTCTGAAGCAATTTGCATATAAAGTTACTTATTATGGAACAAATAATAAAATTGGTTTTTATACAAGAAATGAATAGTTTCAAATCAACATATTCAAATAATTTAATAATAATTTTGTATAAATTAATCTGAAAATTCACTCTATATTGGTTAATTATCATCTTTTAGAACAAAAAGTTAACATAATTATTTTTATTAACTAAATACTAGCAACCATCATATTAACTAGCGACAACCACATTAATAAAATTATTAATGTGTTTAAATAAGTAAGAGGCTTAAATTTAAGCACATATTATAGGGAAAACATTAATATAAAAATTATGTTCCTAAATTTAATAAAAATAACATTGTTTAATTAATTATACTATCATAGTTAATTAAACAATAATATCATTTAATAAAACAACCTAAATAATATTATTTAATTAATAAACAATATAATAATTAATTAACAATGTCATTTTATTATATTGCTATATTTTCATTAATTAATTATTGCGCCTCTACAACCCAATATGAGGGAGATCTTATAACTTTCCTCATGCATCTAACTTTAAATGTCGGATCTACAACCCAGTATGACGAGATCTTATAACGTTACTCATGCATCTAATTTTAAATGTAGGCTCTAGAACCCAATATGAGGGATATCTTATAAAGTTCCTCATGCATCTAACTTTAAATGTCGGCTAAAATAATATTGTTGATTATGAAAGAGAGGTTGTGAAGTTCATGTAAATGTGGGCTATAAATATTATTGCCCATTATGAAGGAGATTTTGTAAGATTACTTTCTTTTTACTTCTATTTACTTATGATATAGATTTTGTGGATAAAAATATTTTTTAAACCATTAAAATAAAAACAAAACTAAGTGTATTTCAAAAACACCTAATATATCAACACCAATAGATAATAAAAAAAGAAAGAGAAGAGAGCCGCAAAAGCAAAGAAACAAAAACTCCGCAACCGATAGGTAATTCAGCCCATCCACTGGTGCACGAAGTACTTCGTTTTAGTTTTCTTCTATGGGAAAAACGATGCTGACATATCTGAATTGAAAGTTATAAGTATTGTAATTCACGAATTCAATATAATTTGGATTCGAAGGGAATCATATTCATGTTCACCGTTTTTGCGTTCAGGCTTATGATTCAACAATACATAGATTGCTAACAGATCTATCAAACCGCAGTCGAATGCTAAATAATTAAAACAATCAAATGTGTTCATAATGATTTGACCTTGTTTATGAAGAGCCTGTTGTGCCAATTATAATTATAATCCCTGTCTCCGGTCACTGTTCATTTTTGCAAAAGAATGCTGAGGCATTTCAGATCGCCTGTTCTGCCAATTATAATTATAACCCCTGTCTCCGGTCACTGTTCATTTTTGCAAAAGAATGCTGAGGCATTTCAGATCTTCAAGCTTTTTGCTTCTGTAGATAACCACTGTGCATTTTTTTTAACTCATACAACTATTTTGTTTTTTGTGATGGTGCACATTATCGACGCTCTCCGTCTCCTTGCAATCCAGATAGACTTGATGAATACCGTAATGTTTCCATGCTAGGCAAGTCTTATGCCACTGGAGTAACCACTTAGACTGTTTTTTTTATACCGGGTAAAAACCTAGAACCCGAAAGTTGTGGTAGAGATATACCGCTATATTCCGGTAGATCTTCATGGGGTGTCCGACAAAGAATTGTTGATCAGAAGAATAACAGGTGGGAGACTAAAAGAGCGTGGAAACTTCAAGTGCATGGCCATGACAGAAGCAGCAGCATCAAGTTATCAACTATCAGATGAACCACCTAACCTAGCCCGGGAATTGAAGTGCTATGATATACAGATCAGATCAGAGGATTCAATGAATGAATCAAAGTCAATGGGTGAAATGACAGAAGGGCCATTGCCATCAGGGTTGGAATTTCAAATGGCCGACACCCGTCAAATTGTCGGTAACAATCAAAATCTGAAAAGCTTTTTATATTGTAAGCCAGATTTTGACGGTCTCTGTCAAATCTTAGCTGTATTTGACGAGTAAAGTGACCTATGACGAACATTTACCGGTCAAATTCGGTGACAAATACATATCATGCAGTATAGCATTCAATGCGAGGGGATCGCATTGAATGCTATACTGCATGATATGTATTTGTCGCCGTCAAATTCCATCCCTAAGAGCCATAATCAAGGTCAATGTAACTGTGAATCATATTAATAGCTACAGCATACGATTCACGAATGACATGAGTCCACTATTGAGCATGCAATAGGTTCGCCCAATTGCTTGGTCAAATCTACATTAATGAGCACTTCTATCTACACAATCAAGATACACATATCACATCAAAATCTCTGAGCTTCAAACATATCACGTCAAAATCTCTGAGCTTCAAATACGGGTGATTATTGAAGACAGCGCCAGTGCGCCACTCAAAATTTGGAAGATCAGATCCAACTTCCAAGATATTAAAAAAAGATAAACTATGCACATTTAACTTATGGTTAAAAGGCCTTATAAAAATAAAATATAATAAACATTGTGCATGTTAAATATTAAATTCGAAAGGAAAGTTTGAACACTTCTATCGGGAAATTTTCGAAAAGCTTTTATATTGAAAAAAAATATTATGTTTTGAATCTTTTTAAGATTATATATTAATTTGACTTGAAATTTTGAATTTTAATTGTTAGTATGGCAGATGTAATATAGATATTTAATAAGGTATATTTTATTTAAATCTTCACACCCATTATGACATCTTGTATGGAGGAGATCTTGTAACATGATGTAACCTTACTAACATGTCCACAAAAAATAATAGTGATAGTGAATATTATGGGAGATATCTTGTAACGTGATGTAAAGTTTGTAACATGTCTGCAAAAAATAATAGTGATAGTGAATATTATGAAGAGATTTTGTAACACAAAATAAAAAATAATATCACTATCATAACTTTATCTTTATTAATAAAAACTAAATTTTATAATAGGCCAAAATAAATGTCGGCCACAAAAACAATCTAATATGATGCAAAAAAAAGTTGGCCTTGCACATGGTTTTAAAACCATGTGCAAGGCATTCTAAACAACCCATGGTTTTATTGTACATGGTTTAGGAGGGCCTTGCAAATGGTTTTAAGACCATGTGCAAGGCCTCCTAAACAACCCATGATTGTAGGAGGGCCTTGCATATGGTTTTAAAACCATGTGTGGAGAAATGATGCAATGTTCATTCCTAACAAAATAAAAAATATTATATGTCGGCCATAAATAATATTATATATTAATAATAATAAAATTATATGTGGACCTTAAATAAAAAGATGTGTCTTTTGGTTTGAATGAAATCAATGGATACCTAAGAAGAGGTTTGCACCTGGAGAGATTTGATCCATCTCGGTGCTTGATAGAGCCTAGGATTTGGATCTACACTGGTTTAAATATTGGAAAAAATAATTTAAATAATAAAAGTTGTAATTTAACTAAAAATTATATAATTAAATTTTGATAACATAATTTGAAAATGTTTAGGAGGTATTGCACCTCAAGGGATTTTGGCATTTGATAGAGCCTAGGATTTGGATCTAGGGTGGTTGCACTGAGAGGCGCTCTACAACCGAGTAAGAGGGAGATCTTGTAACTTTTTTCCATAAGGAAGATCTTGTAACATTTGTCCATATTATTAACAAAATAATGAAAATAAAAATTTTAATTATCGGCCAAAAGAAATGTCAACCTAATATGGGGAAGATGTTGTAATGTTCATAACTAACAAAGCAATAAAAAATAAAAAAACTTTATTATCCGCCAAAAAAAATATAGTTGAGAAAAATAACACAATATGGGAGAGATGTAAAAATAATAAAAAATAATAAATTAAATTATCGGCAAAAAAATGTTGGCCTTGCACATGGTTTTAAAACCACGTGGAAGGACTCCTAAACAATCCATGGTTTTATTGTACATGGTTTAGGAGGGTCTTGCAAATGGTTTTAAAATCACGTGCAAGGCCTCTTAAACAACCCATGGTTTTATTGTACATTGTTTAGGAGGGCCTTGCAAATGGTTTTATGACTATGTTCAAGGCCTCCTAAACAACCCATGGTTTTAGGAGGGCCTTGCACATGGTTTTAAAACCATCTATAAGGAAGATGTTGTAATGTTCATTACTAACAAAATAAGAAATATTATATGTGACCCATAAATAATATTAAATATCAATAATAAAAATATTATATGTCCACCTTAAATAAAAAGAAAGATGTGCGTTCTGGTTGGAATCAAATCAATGGCTATATACAAGACACACAAAAGCTGATAGCTACAATACTTACGAAGAGGTTTACACCTCCACAGATTTGATCCCTCTCTGGGCTTGATAGAGCCTAATATTTGGATCTATGCTAGTAATATTAATAATTACCTTATATTATACTATTATTTTTCTGGAGTGCACTCAACCACTTGAGCTAGGCGAGTGAGCTCTGTTATATTATACTATTATATGAATATGCTTCTTAATTAAATTATTATAATGAAAATAATAAATAAATTTTATTATATAATTCAATACAATATTAATTAAATATTTAACCGTGGTTGACTTTGGTTAACCATGCTTGACTTTAGTTTGACCATAGTTAACCATACTTAAATTTAGTGAACCAAGTGGCCATAGTTCACAATGCAATATAAAATTTCATGAACATAGAATGGCACATTATTAATGTGTAACATCTCTCATTGTTGCAATCACTACTACATAGAGGAGGGTATTAAGACAATATTTTACACAATACTTTTGGAAATTGTCTCAACTTAAGACAAAAAGAAAATTGTGTATTGTCTTAAATATGTCTTTAAGAAAGTGTCTTAAAGTATTGTCTTAATTTATTGTCTTAAATCTAATACAATAGTTTAAGACAATAAATTAAGACAATAGTTTAAGACACTCGCTTAAAGATGATATTTAAGACAATACATGATTTCCTTTTTGTATAAAAGCATTGTTTCAAATATTTATACAAATATTTTTCAATACCCTCTTTTGTCTATAAATACTATTTTTTTCAAAAATAAACTACAATATCTTATATTGTATTGATTTTTGGAAGGACATAGTGGAATTCAACCACCAATCTTTTGCTTTGTGATGCAATGCTTTACCATTAAGCTAGTGCCCTTTAAGCAATTAAGGAAAAGATGTATATTGTTGTTGAAAATCTAAAAGAAATGTCATGTCAATTAGTAACACTTTAAAGATATGTCATTATTAATATAGGAACATCAACATATTGATTTACAATATAGCTGAGAATACAACACACCAACTAATAGTTGATCTATAGTATATCCATAGATCTTTATAAATATAAGTCTATTTTTTTCACCACTTACATATATAAGTCTACACACTTATCTTAGCAGGGTTTAAGTAGATTGAAAGATCTAGATAAGGGTTAAAATAGCCATGCAACCTATTTTAATTTGATAAAAAAACACACGTGAACTTCTAAACAGTTAACAAACTTAGAATGGAGAGTTAAGAGAATAACATGTCCTCTTTCATTGTTAATAAAACTGAGTATTAATAAAAAAATGCATAGTATGACTAAATGTTTAATATTTAAAATTAAAATTTCAACCACTCAACTCATATTTAAGATTGAAGAATAGCCTCTCTTTTTTATTTGAAAATTGGAAAATGTAAAGTACATAGAAAAAGAACTTGTAATGTTATCACATAGAGATTAAGCTCAACTCTATAATGTTGAAAGGAAATAAGAAATAGATATTTATAACTAGGTCAAAAGAGGAAACATAAAACTATTCATCATTTTGCATGCAATCAAATTGATTATGGTTTGTAAGCTAAAACCCATCTGAGCAAATTAGCCAAAACTAAGCATTAATGAATATTAATATGAATGGAAGATACATCTAAACTTACAGATGCAAATTCAAGATAAAAATTGTATTCAAGATGCAAATTGTTGATAGATCTGAATTTCAGACCATATTATTGAACGCTTACATATAAAAAAAATGGTCTAAGGAAATGAATTTAACTTTTGAAATTCCAAACCTTTATAAAAAGTAACATATAAATCTGAGTAATTCTCACAGTATTATAGGGATAAAACATTGATGCATTTGAAAGTTCTTCCAAAATGTATTATACAATTGTGTAAATAACGGAAAACAAACATCTAGTTCATTTAAAACAATAGTTAAGGAAAACCCAATAAGAAAAATTTCTTGTATAAATAACGGAAACATAACTTACTATGTGAAAGATCTAGTTCATTTAAAACAATAGTTAAGGAAAACCCAATAAGAAAAATTTCTTGTATAAATAACGGAAACATAACTTACTATGTGAAAACAATAGTTAAGGAAAACCCAATAAGAAATTTTTTTTCTTACTATGTGAAAAATTTAGTTACAAATACCAAAGATGAAAGATAACTTAAAACTTACAAGATTAGTAATACAAACTCAGAACTCTATGAAAGCACAAAAATATTCCATCTAAGTAATCTGTGAGTTCATCTTCTTCAAAAAGGGATGTGTTGGCCCTGCGAGATGCAAGTCACAGTAATAGCCATCTTGTACAACAAACTACCCGTGAGGAAGCACCACAAACTAGGTTAGGAAGCACCAAAAACTACCAGTGAAGAATAATCCCACATCTCAACATCATTCTTTCATCGTTGACGTTCCTTTCAAATGAAATTAAAGAGTTACTTATATATGCTATGTATCTTATAAAGTGGTTAAATAAAAAAGACAGTTTGCGAGAAAGATGCGGCATACCTCTCGATAGTTGATGCAATACGAATGCAGGATACCTTTCGATCGCTGATGCAATACTAATGTGGATATGTTTGTAATGTTGATGAGACACCAATAACAGTACAAACTCATAACTCTATAGAAACATGAAAGCAGAATTTGGAAAAAAATGCATGCAAAAGAGTGTAAAAAATATTATATTAGTTTTTCCTAGAAAAAAAGAAATTCTTACTTTAAAAAGTAGTAACTAAAAATCTAAAGCAATATAAATTAGATATTTAAAAATAGTAACTAAAAGGTAAAATCAATATAAATTAGATGTTTCTTACTTTAAAAATAGTAACTAAAAATAAAACAATATAAATTAAATGTTTCAAACAAAATATTAATTCTGTCTTTAAATAAAACGTCTTAAACATTTTTTTAAAAATAAATATTAAAATTTCAAACAAAATTTAAGACAAAATGTTATTGTCTTAAAAATATGTCTTAAAACATCCATCTTGTATTATTGAATTCAACATAAGCCTTAACCAATGTCACAATGTGGCATAATCCTTGACCAATCTTGCAATGTAACATAATCCTTGATGAACATTGCAATGCAACGTAACCCTTGATAAACATCACAATGCAACATAGCCTGTGATGAACATCGAATGTCACATTATTAATGTGTTGCATCTTTTCTTGTGTCGGAACATATCAGACACCGTAGTGAACCATGACTTACTTTGGTCAACCATTCTTGACTTTAATTTGGACTAAGCCAACTATGGATCAATTTAGCGAGTAATGTTTGACCTTTGGTTAACCATGCTTAACTTTAATTTGACCATAGTTAACAACGGTTGAATTTAGTGAACCACGTGCCATTGTTGCAATGCGACATAACCATTAACCAATGTAGTAATGCACCATAATCCTTTAATAATTCATGATGTGACACAGCCCTCGATGAACGTCGCAATGCAACACAACTATTGATAAACATCGCAATGCGACATAACCCTTAATGAACGCCAAATGTCACATTATTAATGTGTCTCATATTTGATTGTGTCATCATATATTGGAAAATGTAGTGAACCATGGCTAACTTTGTTTAACCATGATTGAATTTAGTTTGGATAAAGTCAAAAATGGCTTAACCATCAAATGTTGCTTTATTAATGCATCACATATTGTGCATTGTTGTAATGCAACATAACCCTTAACCAATGTTTCCATGCGACATAACCCTTGAACAATTCGCAACGTGACAAAACCCTTGCTGAAAGTTGCAATGCAACACAACCATTAATAAACATCACAATGCAACATAACCATTGATGGAATCTAAATGTCACATTATTAATGTGTCACATATTTGGTTGTGTTGGCATATTCTGGACAATGTAGAGAACCATGGCTGCTTTTGTCACCATCGCTTGACTTCAGTTTGGCCAAATTCAACCATGGTTGTCTTTAGTGAGTAAGGATTGACTTTAGTTAATCATCTAGTTGACTTTGATTAACCATGATTGAGTTTAGTTTGAACATAGTTAACCATGTTTGATTTTAATGAGCCACATGGACATACTTCACAGTGTGACATGAAATTTGCTAAACATGGAAAGCCGCATTAATAATCTATCACATATTGAGCATTGTCACAATGCAACATAACCCTTGACCAATGTCACAATGGGACATAACCATTTATGAACTTTGCAATGCAACATAACCCTTCATAAACATCACAATGCAACAAAACCCTTGATGAATGCCGAATGTCACATTTTAATGTGTCACATATTTGGTTATATTGGCATATATTAGACAATGTAGCGAACCATGGTTTAGTTTGGTCAACCATGCTCGAATTTAGTTTGTCTATGGTCAAACATGGTTAACCTTAGAAAGTAGTTACTTAGGTTTAAAGTTTATTTAACCATGGTTGACTTTGGTTAACCATGCTTGACTTTAGTTTGAATATAGTTAACCATGGTTAAATTTAGTGAACCACATGTAGTTCACAATGTGATATCAAATTTCTTGAAGATCGAATGTCACATTATTAATGTGTCACATCTTGGAGATTGTTGCAATGCAGCATAACCCTTAACAAATGTCCCAATGCCGCATAATCCTTGACCAATATTGCAATGTAACATAACCCTTGATGAACATTGCAATGCAACGTAATTGTTGATAAACATCACAATGCGACATAACCTCTGATGAATGTCGAATGTCACATTATTAATTTATCGCATATTTGCTTGTGTCGAAACATATAAGACATTGTAGCGAACCATGGTTGACTTTGGTTAACCATGCTTGACTATAGTTTGGACTAATCCAACCATGGATCACTTTAGCGATTAAGGTTTGACCTTTGGTAACCATGCTTGACTTTATTTTGACCATAGTTGACAATGGTTGACTTTAGTGAACTACGTGGCCATAGTTCACAATGCAACATGAAATTTCTAAATATCGAATCTCATGTTTCTAATGAGTCACATCTTGGTCATTGTTGCAATGTGACTTAACCCTTAACCAATGTCACATTATTAATGTATTGCATTTTTTCTTGTGTTGGAACATATCAGACACTATAGCAAACCATGCCTGACTTTGGTCAACCATGCTTGACTTTAATTTGGATTAAGCCAACCATAAATCACTTTAGCGAGTAAGGTTTGACCTTTGGTTAAATCTTGTTGACTTTGGTTAACCATGCTTGACCTTAGTTTGACCATAGTTAACAATGGTTAACTTTAGTGAACTACGTGGCCATAGTTCATAATGAAACATGAAATTTCCTAAATATCGAATGTTACATTCTAATGTGTCACATCTTGGGAATTGTTGCAATGTGACATAACCCTTAACCAATGTCACGATGCAATGTAACCTTTAAACAATTCACAATGTAACATAACACTCGATGAACGTTGCAATGCTAAACAACTATTGATAAAAATCAAAATGCGACATAACCCTTGATGAATGCCAAATGAGACATTATTAATGTGGCGCATATTTGGTTGTGTCATCATATACTAAATAATGTAGTGAACCATGGATGACTTTGGTTAACCATGCTTGAATTTAGTTTGGACAAAGTAAACCATTGCTTGTTTTAATGAGTAAGGATTGAATTTATTTAACCATGGTTGACTTTCGTTAACCATGATAAACCTTAGTTTCACCATAGTTAACTATGGTTGAATTTAGTGAACCACATGGCCATGCTTCACAATTCGACATGAAATTTCTTGAAGATCGAATGTGACATCGTTAATGTGGCACATCTTGCATATTGTTGCAATGCAACATAACTCTCTACCAATTCCATAATCAAACATAACCCTTGATGAACATCGTAATGTGACATAACCCTTGATAAACATCACAATGCAACATAACCCTTGATGAATATTGAATAACACATCATTAATGTGTCACATATTTGGTTCCGTCAACATATACCAGACACTGTAGCGAACCATGACTGACTTTGTTCAACCATGATTAACTTTATTTTTTCCCTAATCAACCATGGTTAACTTTAGCGAGTAAGATTTAACATTTGGTTAACTATGGTTGAATTTGGTTAACCATGCTTGGCTTTAGTTTTACCATAGTTAACAATGGTTGACTTTAGTGAACCATGTGGCCATAGTTCACAATGTGACATTAAATTTTCTAAACATTGAATGTCGCATTATTAATGCGTCACATATTAGGCATTGTTTCAATGCGACATAACCCTTAACCAATGTAGCAATGCGAAACAACCCTTGAACAATTCGATGTGACATAAACCTCGATGAACGTGTTGGCCTAATATTCCTTCTTGTCTCAACCCGAGGTTCAACAACAACACAGTACCAACAAAACACCACAATACATTGTCTTGACAAAGCAAGCTCAGTTGACAACACCCGCGAGGCAGGTACAGTCTCACCCAAGATATCTTAATGTGTAACTGCCAAAACCATGTTTCTGTAGTTGGAGAGGGATTATAGTCCCCTGGTGTGCGACCAAGGCGCTTGACTAAGATAGGAGGATGGAGTCTATTATTGTGTGACAGAGGTACGATCGTGTGTCACAATCCACACGCGACACAATATTATCCTTAACAACTGGTGCAACCATGCAACGTAGCTGATTCCTTGGAAATAATGAACAATGTGCGACTTCTATTGTAACTTAGCAGATTTAACCAAGAAATAATACATAGCCTGTCAATAATTCTTTAAACATTCATTCATTCACTATCTGTTCAGTAATATTAAGACATGCATTCAATAATAAATGTAACAATACACAGTAAGCAAACATTCACATAAGCCTTCAATATTCAACAACATTCATTCATTCGAAACAGGCAATAACGTGGAAACCCATCTGGGAAAAACCACCAAGGTGCTCTTCATCTAGCATGAGAAAAATATGTAGCACCTTGTAGTTTGCAACTTGTAGACTCTTCTTAAGATATGTCTATCTGACTCATTATTCTTGTTCTCATGCTCTCTGTTTTATTGCTTCTATGTACTCCTACTGATCTGCACACAGCCTAGATCGATTCTTCTACTCTACTATCTACGCACTCAGCTGTAGCTTACTCCTACTAATAGTATATGCACTCAGCTGCATATGTGCAGCTCAACAACCTTCTACTAGGCTCCTCTTCTAAGTAAAAATGAACTCTGAACTATTGAAATAAATCTAACTTACTTAACTTAATAGATCCAACTGATCGAACCCTGCTACAGAGCGAGTTCCTCCTATTTATAACATTTACAAGACCGTGCAAGGTCGACTGAGTACAGCTTAGTTACTACAGATGCAAGTAGCTACAAAAAATCTGCGATTACATTGATGATAGGCTAAACTGGCTGCAAACGTCTTGCATAAAATTAACCAAAACTTTAAGTAGTCGTGGAAACATCTTTCATCTTATCTATACAGGTCATAACTAACTGCAAAACTTCCCTTTAGCTTTCTGTCAGTTCATCCTTCTGTAGTCTTCCTTAACTTGCACCTATTCCGCTTTAACTCCTCTACCTACCTCTTCCACTGGCTTGTATCTGCCTTTCCTTGTCGCATCGATCCTCGTCACAACTTCCTCTTCTCTATGCTCCCACTTCTTCCTTTATATTCTTTTCCTCTATCGCGTGCCTGCTTTTCCTCTTGTGCTTGCGTGGTGGATTCTTCCTTATGCACTTTTCCTGGCGCAACAGCCCCCCAACACTCACATGTGGCTCGTCCCGTGCCTGACAATGAAACCATTTGTTGGCCTAATATTCCTTCTTGTCTTGGACCGAGTTTCAACAAGAACAAAATACCAAAAAAACACCAGAAGACATCATCCATACAGAGCAAGCTCAGTCGAGAAAACCTACGAGGCAGGCACAGTCTCACCCAAGATATCTTAATGTGTAACTTCGAGAACCATGTTTCCGTAGTTGGTGATGGATTATAGTCCCCTGGCATGCGGGAAAGGTACTCAATAGAGATACAAGGATGGAGTATGTTACTGTGCAACAGAGGTACAATTATGTGTCACAATCTGCCCAGGACACAAAATTATCCTTAACCACTTAACAACTGGCGCAACTGTGTGACTTAGCTTATTCCTTGGAAATAATGAATAGCGTGCAACTTATATTGTAACTTAACAAATTTAACCAGGAAATCATACATAACATGTCAATAATGCTTTAAAAATTCATTCATTCAATATCTGTTCAGTAATATTGTGACATGCATTCAACAATAAATATAACAATACACAGTAAGAAAACATTCACATAAGCCTTTAATATTCAACAAAATTCATTCATTCGACACAGCAAATGGTGTGGAAACCCATCTGGAAAAAACCACCAAGGTGCTCTTCATATGGCATGAGAAATATATGTAGCACCTTGTAGTCTATGACTTATAGACTGTTCTTAAGATATGTCTATCTGACTCAATATTCTTTCACTCATGCTCTCTGGTTTATTACTACTATCTACTCCTACTGATCCACACACATCCTGGATCGACTCTTCTACTCTACTATCTGAGCACTCAGCTGCAGCTTACTCCTACTAACAATCTGTGCACTCAGCTGGATATCTGCGGCTCAACAACCTTCTACTAGACTCCTCTTCTGAGTCAACAATGAAATTTGAACTACTGAACTGAATCTAACTTACTTAACTTAACAGATCAAACTAACCAAACCCTTATACAGAGTAGGTTCCTCCTATTTATAACATTTACAAGACTGCGCAAGGCCGACTGAGTACAAATCAGTTACTACAGACACAAGTAGCTACAAAATATTTGCAATTACATTGATGACATGCCAAGTTGGTCACAAAAGTCCTGCTTTACATTTACCACAACTTTAACTAGTTGCGCAAATGTCTTTCTTCTTGTCTATATAGGTCATAACTAGACGCAAAACTATCCTTTAGTTTTCTATCGGTTCGTCCTTCTATAGTCTTCCTTGACTTGCACTTGTTTCGCTTTAACTCCTCTACCTGCCTCTTCTACTGACTCGAATCTTCCTTTCCTTGTCACAACGATCCTCATTGCATCTTCCTTTGCTCTGCATTGATGCTTCTTCCTTTATCTGCTTTTCCTCCGTCACACACCCGCTTTTCCTCTTGTGGTTGCATGGTGGATTATTCCTTATGCACTTTTCCTGTCTCAACAGAACGTTGCAATTCAATGCAACCGTTGATAAACATCACAATGCTACATAACCCTTGATGAACGCTAAATGTCACATTATTAATGTGTCGCATATTTGGATGTGTTGGAATATACTGGACAATGTAGAGAACCATGGCTGACTTTTGTCACCATTACTTGACTTTATTTTGACCAAATTCAACCATGGCTAACTTTAGTGAGTAAGGATTGAATTTAGTTAACCATAGTTGACTTTAGTGAACCATTCTTGAGCTTAGTTAAACCATAGTTAACCATGGCATATTTTAGTGAACCACATGGACATACTTCAGAGCTTGACATGAAATTTCCTAAACATGGAATGCCACATTATTAATGTGTCACATCTTGAGCATTGTCACAATGCAGCATAACCCTTTATGAATTTTGCAATGCAATGTAACCCTTGATAAACATCACAATGTGACAGAACCTTTGATGAATGTCAAATGTCACATTATTAATATGTCACATCTTTGGTTATATTGGCATATATTAGATAGTGTAGCGAACCATGGTTGAGTTTGGTCAACCATGCTCGACTTTAGTTTTTTCATAGTCAAACATGGTTAACCTTTATTTAATCGTGGCTGAATTTGGTTAACCATGATTGAATTTAGTTTGACAAAATTTAAGTATGGATAAATCTAGTGAACCACATGGACATAGTTCACAATGCGATATGAAATTTCATGAACATCGAATGTCACATTATTAATGTGTGACATCTCGAGCATTGTTGCAATGCAACCTTACCCTTAACCAATGTCCCAATGTAGCATATTCCATGACCAATCTTTCAATGTAACATAACCCTTAATAAATGAACATTGCAATGCAACGTAACCATTGATAAACATCAAAATGCAACATAATCCCTTATAAATGTCGAATGCCTCATTATTAATGTGTCACATATTTACTTCTTCCAGAACATATCAGACATTGTAGTGAACCATGTTTGAATTTTCTCAACCATGCTTGACATTAATTTGGAATAAGCCAACCATGGATCACTTTAGAGAGTAAGTTGTGTTGGGCACTCTATATGCAAGTTAATTAAAGCCAACATACAGAATGTTCAATAGAAATTGTCAACCCAGGGAATTAATTTTATTGCAAAGATAATTTACACTGTCTGTGCTTAAACACTAAGTAGCTGATGCTGTTGAATGAACTATCCTACCTATCTGTTCAGCCCAACTCTTCCCATGATTAACCTAATATAAATTACCTTCCTAGGAATGCAGAATTGTAATTACCTTCCTACAACTTTAATCTAGAAATGAACCATTCAGGAAATAAACATCTAGACTTACTTTGCAGAAAGCTAAATCCTAATTTACCAGGCCATATGAGGATCCATTATATCTATCGTAATTCAATTTAATCTAAGAATCAGAAATGCAGAAATTGAACTCAACGATTATAACTGTAAATGGACAGAATTAGAAAAACTCAAGAAAGACAGGTATTGAAAGAAACTAGGGATGAGCTTGGCTATTACAACTATCACACGAGTGCATAAACAAAATTAACCTACACAGTCGACTGTCACACCACTCTGCTGCAGCTTACAGGAAATGCAATTACTGATCATTCCAGGAAACACACAATGAATCATTATTGTTGCAACTATTATTAAGGAATGCTTCTATTGTAACATCCACACCACACGACAGAAAAGATAAACACCTAATTAACTTGGCAATCTCTGTGGGAAGGCAGGCCCAGCCTTCGAATAGAGATGTCGGATGCTAACACAAGTTAAAACACAGAAATCTAAAGAATCCTGCTCCTTGTATTATATGATGGAATGAAAGTACAGTCTCTGTCATAGCTTATACGATATGATCAAATATTCTCCAACCCTCAGCTATAAATAGTTCCTAATATTTATACATCAATCTTCATAACTTCCACCCACTAATATTGGCAGCCATGAAGATCTACGATCTTCAGGATGCCCTATTACAATGCGTTGTTACAGTAATGGGCGAAACAGAAGCAGGGAATATAGGAAGTCTGTTGCAGGAGCCGATGATGAAGCAACAGAACCCATTTAAGAGATACTTTGTCAGTTGCAGCTACCCTTGAATAATGGAGCACTGTTGAGTCTGAGTCTATTGCAGCTTGCGTAGAATGGGGATATTTGACTACGTTCCCATGTAAAGTTGGAGTCTGTGAGTACAACTGGAAATGGATGTTCATCTCTTGTAGAAACCACTCGGCCTGATACACCTATATGCTTCACATCTTGAATTATCTTCATAAAATATCAATTTGTTATCATAATTCAAAAGGCAAAGCCCTGTTTATAAAAATCATAAGTATTAATAAGATAAAACAATAAGTAATGATACCTACAAGGAATCAGAGATCAAATTAAGGAAGATCACATGTTTGGTGCATAAAATGGAGTAAGGTAAGGAAAAAAGGGTATGGTGAGTGTGGTAAAAAGGGATCATTTCTGGGCCCAACATCTTCCCCCAACTGTCCTATTGCATGTCCATATGCAACAACCTCCATTAGTTTGAATTTGAATCTGGCCTTGTGTTGGAATATATTAAACCCACTCACAACCTAGGATAAAATAATTAATCATTATTTGATTAATTATTCACCCACTAGCTTAATTAGTTAGCATTCACTTGCACCTTAAAGTCAATACATGCCATCTATATCCTAGGAATGATTTATTTCCAATTCTTGGTTGATCTTGACCACCTTTTGACCATCTAGAATTAGTATATAGGACTTTACAACAGATTTTTCTTTATTCTTCTTTTTCTTATTTTCCTTCTTTTCTATGGATAAGATAAAAGCTAGTCAACTAGGACATTGGGAGCTTTTGTTTACAACCCATCCTCCTTTAGGTTTTCTCCATCTTCTAGGATTAGCATGTTTTTTTCATCTCCTTGGAAACTTACTCATGCTTTTTCCAACTCATGAGGTCCTTGATATATTTGGGAAGTGCTTTAGCCACCTATGGGGGTTTGCTATATTTTGGTAAGTTATCCTTTTTGAGCTTTATGAGTTGTTTCCATACAATTGAATTTTCCTATGAGGGATATACTATTTATGTACGCTATTATTCATCATTGATCAATGGAAGGATACACACCAATATTCATCTCTTCATTCATGTGATTCAGTCTCTTTTCTTCTCTCTATTTTTCCTGTGTATGCTTGTGAGAATTCTTAGTAGCAAGATCTATTTCCTGTGCTTCTTCTTAGCATCATTGCACATAGCATTGATCTATTATTTCTACATGGTATCAAAGCTACAAGGAGAACAACCTTTACATGGTATTAGAGTAGCAGGTTGATCAAGTTCTACAGAGTTGAGGAGCACATCCAGTCTCCTATCCCTCTCTAAAGAAGAGCTTGTCTACCTTACAAGATTTTCTCCTAGTTTTTTTTTCAGGTTGCAGAGAGTATCTCTTAGAGCATATCAAAAAATTCAATGTGGATTCAAAAGTTCCTCTACTATCTCCTTTCAACTATGTTGATTGGAAGCCAAAGATGAGTGCATACTTGAAGAGGCAATGTCTCTTTGATGTCTCCATTGGTGTATTAAGTGAACCTGAGTCTTATGAAGAGAAGTTTGATTGGATAAATAATTGTGATAGAGCTTATGGAATTATGTGTTTGGGAATGTCTCCAAATATATCATCTCATAGATTCTATTGAATTTCCATTTGAGCTTTGGAAAATTTTGGACAAAGCTTTTGGTTTGCAGGAAATTGAAGATGAAGCATGGAGCGAACCTAGCATCTCCTCTTGTTCTCTCTCTCAAGATTTCTTGGCGTCTACATTCTTTGACGAAGTTAATCATCATGAAAAAATTTCTCTTACAGTTCATGTTGCTGCTACCCTCATTGATTCAAATGCTTCCTCCTTCAATGAAGAAGAAAATATTGAAGAGCCATCTTTTTCTCTGTCTCTTGAAGGTGATTTTTCTTCTTGTGATATTATTGATGAAAAACAAGTAACATATGGAGCTACTGCTAATATTTATTATGATCCTATAACCCATTCATTATTCTCTAAATCTCCTATCTTAGATTATGATATCTATGTGCCAGATTCTTCACACCTTTTGCATACCTCTCTCATTGATGGTGCGCAACCCAATGACTTCCAGGATGTTTGCTTAGCCACATGAAGCCTTCTTTGTGTCATACCACTTACCTTACTTGATCTCATGTGCTTCAGCATATCCTCCTTTGTTCTTGGCATCAATACTCAGAGCCTTCTAGAATATTTTGAACATCTCCTTATTTCCTCCTTTCATATAGAGGATTCATTACCAGTGTATTCCCATGAGTCTATTGATATGCTTATATGTGATCCTTTGGATTCTGATTTAGAATCATATTTTCAGGTTGATACACATATCATACCACCATCCATACCATCTACCATACCTATGAATAATCCAATGACTATACAAATCCCAAGATCACTAGTTAATTCCTCATTGGTCTCTTATGCAGTGATATTTATCTTACATGGTTTGAATTCTTTCCTATCTTTCATTGGATGGTTATCCATGTCCTTATTCATATTTGGACTTATATTAAACATTTTTGGATCTTTTCTAAACACTTATGGTTCAGATCTTAAGCCCGTCCATCATTCAGATTTTTACACCTATCAGTTTTCCCCAGTTGTTCATAATTTTCCTAGTCTAGCCCTATATCCTCATGGAGCCACTGAAGCATTTGTATTTGCTATTCCTTATGCTAATGTTTCTAATATATAATATTTTTATTAGCCTCATATTAGATCTATACAGGTGCTACAACAGATTGGAAGATTGACATGTGATTCACATCACAATTTTGCAGCTATTCAGGGAATTGGGTGTCAAATAAATTGCCTTATTTTTTGTACTCTTTGGAAAGGAGTATGCACAGATCTCTTTTCCATTTCATATTATGTTTTCATATCATAGTTTGATAGTATCAAGAATTATTTAGATAATTCTCCTACTTCATTAGATGATGAGATATAAGGAGTCTCTCCTCTTCCTTCTTGTAGGTTCTACACTCCAGCACATGATCATGGATTTCATGATTTATTCAGCAAGTCTTCCATCCAGAAGCAGTTCACTCAGATCATTCAAGTGAAGATAAGGATATGTTGAAGAAATATTATTTCAAAAATTTTGTGCCTTTTCCTTTCTTGAGGGAGGATTTTCCCCATGTGGTTTTGCCTCTTTCCTCAATTTTTTGGACATAATAATCGTTAAAGGGTGACCATAGCCTTGTTGCTGGGCCCTATATGCATCTATATTTTTTTTCATACCATCATAAATTACTACTTATAGGGGGGTGTTGGAATATATTAAACCCACTCACAACCTAGGATAAAATAATTAATCATTATTTGATTAATTATTCACCCACTAGCTTAATTAGTTAGCATCCACTTGCACCTTAAAGTGAATACATGCCATCTATATGCCAGGAATTAATTATTTCCAATTCTGGGTTGATCTTAACCACCTTTTGACCATCCAAAATTAGTATACAGGACTTTACAGCAGATTCTGCTTTATTTTGCTTTTTCTGCTTTTCCTACTTTTCTATGGATAAGATAAAAGCTAGTCAACTAGGAAACTAGGAGCTTTTGTTTCCAACCCATCCTCCATTAGTTTTTCTCCATTTTCTAGGATTAGCATGTTTTTTCTGTCTCCTTGACAACTCATTCATGTTTTTTCCAACTCGTGAGGTCCTTGATAGATTTGGGAAGTGCTTTAGCCGCCTATGGGGGTTTGCTATATTTTGGTAAGTCAGTCTTTTTGAGCTTTATGAGTTGTTTCCATACAATTGGATCTTACTATGAGGGATGTAATATTTATGTACACTATTATTCATCATTATTCAATGGAAGGATACACACAAATATTCATCTCTTCATTCATGTGATTTAATCTCTTTTCTTCTCTCTATTTTTCCTGTGTATGCTTGTGAGAATTCTTAGTAGCAAGATCTATTTTTTGTGCTTCTTCTTAGCATCATTGCACATAGAATTGATCTATTATTTATAAACCTTGTACTTTGTTCATGAAGAGAGGAAAATTTATAAGGGATTTTAGGTGATTCCTGTGCTTCTAGAAATCCATTATAGGCAACCCAATACCTCCAACACTGCTTCTCTTTTGCCTTTGTCAAAAAGAAGTCTTCCCTGTATGGTTTTGCTGGACACCAGATAAGAGAAAATTTGAACTTTAGTCCCAACCAATTGGCTCCACACTTCCTTATATAGTCCACATATCCCTCAACCCTCGAAAGAGCATGTTTAAAGTTCTTGAAATAGTAAGGGTCCCTATTCTGCAAGGATAAAGGAGCATCCTGCCATCTTTGCTTACTGCCTTCCAAAGCTGATTGTTGTTGCATGGTAATTTGGATGACACACTTAGAGATGACACTTTCTTGAATTCTAACTATCTACTGGGTCTTAATGGAATATGTAAGCCTTTGCTACTGCAGAGCAAGGAGAAGGCAAGGATATTTTGGCTCACTTCGAACCCAAAGATTAGTGTTAGCCTCATTATGAGAACAGGTCTGGAAAGATCTCTTCCATTGCACATGATTGTTGACAAAGGAGGAAAAATCCCTTAGCTTAACATATCCTAGGTAAGGGGAAAGGTTCAAATGGTGGTCCAAGGGGAAAGGCATTTCATGTAAGTAAAGTTCACAAAGTAGGTTTTGCTCAATGAAATTACTTTACATAAATGTTTCCAAGAACTAGGTCGAGGTTGCCGTTTCATAGGGTCTCTTCTCCTTGACAACTTTCAATTTAAACCAAATACATTGTTCAAACAAAAGCACAAGGTGAGAAGGATATGGCGCTCTAGTGCTTAAAAATTATTAAGAAAGAGTATACAGCTGGTCCTTCTCCACCTACATAGATTTGAAATTTTTCAGTTCCTTCAATTCTTTCTATATTTCTTCCCATCGTAATTTTTGGAAAATTAATTTTTGCATATTTTTTCAATCAATTCTCTGATAGTCTTCTCCTGATCAGTAAGGGGAATCATTTATTTCTTGGTACTTGTCCACCTACCTCTTCCATTTCTTCACTTCTATTTTTAACAGTGAGATCTCTTCGATCAGCCCCTAGATTCTTTCATCTCTTGCATTTTCCTCATCATCAGAGTCCAGATTGACAAAGGTTTGGGAAAATTGAGTGCATACCTTTCCATCTAATGTTTCAGCTTGACCCTTCTGCACTGGGGGTGTAGCATCTTCCTCTTCTATCAAGGTTTTAGCTGTCTTTGTCTGCATAGGTACTTTTGCAACCACTCCTGGGGATGCTGGTTCTTCTATAACAACATCTTCTTTTTGAAGCTCCCCTTCAACAAATTCAGCCTGTGTGAGTACTTTTTCCATTAATTCTGAGGGTGCTGGTTCTTGTGTGACATCATCCCTTTCCTGCAAATCTCCTTCAACAAATTCAACATTCAATTGTGAATACATTGGTGATTTTGTAACAACTTCTTCCTGAATTTCAACTTCCACATCTACTTGAGTCCCAGCTACATCTACTTGGATTTCAACCGTGGATTTGACATGGAGATGCAAGCCTACTGGTTTTTGTGTATCAGCGTCCCGTCCTCCTATTTATTCATGCTGTTGGAATTGCTCTTGAGTCACTTCCATATCTCCTTAAAAATGAAACTTTTCCCCAAATATCTCAGTATCCCCTAATGATTATGACTGCATCTGATCATCTTTTTCCAGCTCCACATCAGCGATTATGTTCACCTCAGGATCAGTTGTTCTTGGTTGAAATGGAGTTTCAGCAAGGATTTCTAAGGATGTTGGTTCTTATGTAGAAACATCCTAATTGACTTTAATATATACCTATTGGTGGGACTCCTCCATTTGCTCTATATCCTAATATGGTTCTGGGGTCATAGTAAAAAATTCTAAGTTTGGGTCAGGAATTACCTCAATCTCTAGTTTACCTGCTTCTTCCTGAATGGAAGTTTCGACAAAAAATTATGAAGGTGCTAGTTCTTGTGTGACAGCACCCTAATTTGCTTCAATGTTCCCTTTATTAGGATGATCCATCAATTCTGATGGATGAGACTCAGCTTCTTCCAAATCTATATCAGGGATCAGTCCTACCTCTAGTTCATATTCTTTCCTCACTTCTGCATCAGGTGCTTCTTGTTCTTCTTTAGCTGCTGGTACAGGATTTTGGGTACCAAATGCACGCACTATGACAGTGTAACCTGATTGATTAAAAATTTCCCCACATGCATGGCATACTACTTTCTCCACTTCTTCATCCTCCTTAGAAGGAGATTATCCTTCTAACTAGTCTACAGCTTCTACCAGTGTGTGCATCTTTCTCTCTACCTATTTCTTACATGCCTCCTTCCAATTCTTCAATTCTTTCGGAATAAATTTCACTTCTTCCTTCAGTAGCCCATTTTAATAAAAAATCCCCTCAATTTGAGGTTCTTCTGCAACAGGCTCCTGTGGGGCATTGTTTGTCCTAGGTCTCAAAATGGGAAATTCGATGTTTGCTTCAATATTTGCCCATTTTTCCCATGCTGCTTCTGCTGCTGTGACTGATCTGGTTCTCCTTCTCCTCACTGGTCGAGATGCTTGTATTTCTTTTTTTGACCTTCTTCTCTTCCTTCAAGGTATAAGGGTTTCCAACTGTGCAGTTGATGTAGAAGGAATATTTCCTATTTTAGCATCCTCTCTTTCCTCTGCCATCTTTGTTTCTTCTTCAATTAATGTTTCCCTCCACTCAAGAGAGGATTCGATGGTGAGAACCTCTGTGTTTTGTTCGATCATCACAGCTCCCACAACTGCAGCTTCAATTGTCGCAACATCTAATGCTGCTCCAACTGCCGGAGCTCCCAAATTCTCTATCTCCTCCATAGGGTTTGCTACTGCTACATCCTCTACTGATTATTCCTCTTATTATGATCCTGTCTCATCCCCTCCCCCAATTGAATTGGAGGGACTCCGGTCATCCTGCTCTTCCTACAATTGAACACCCAACAGAAGTGTAGGTGACCTTACTTCCTCTCTGATTGGAATCTCAGGAAAACCTACAGGTCCCTAGGCTATGTGAGGTTGGCCAGTAAATTGTTCCCATGTCTTGTTTCTTTGAGCTAAGGCCCTTAAGATTAAAAGTTTAATGAGTCCGTGATGGGTAAGGGAATATTATGGATGCTTAACTAATATGACAAATCCCACCATGTGATGTAGGTCTTTAAATATAAAAATTGGAACATTAAGTAGATTTCTGTGGTATAAATGAGACAATAGTGGAAACTCAGAATAATAGATAGTTTGGTACCTCCCTTCGTAGGTGATATACTTTTTGAGGAAGATGGCCATTTGATCTTGCGAGTGAGGAAATGACTATAATTCTATTCCATGCCTTGATGGATGCAATTGTTCACTTGCCACCAAAAAGTCTCGTACTACAGCGGCATTGGGAGTTCTTCTCCCAAACCAAGCTCTTCCTACCTGCGGGAGGCCGGTCACCTCCATCACAATTGCCTCAGAAAATTCTATCCTCAAACCCCTGATCTTTGAGTGGGTTTATGTAAGATTTAAAGCAAACTGCAGAGCATTTTCATGATGAAAAGCATTGAGATGTTGGAAAAACTTGGTCTAGCCCGCGACTTCAAAGATAGTGAAAACTTCAGTATTCTTCCGCAGTTCCTGCATGTTTGGAGGTTCATGCCAGTCTGGAATACCCATGTTATCCTTCTTTCTAAATTCCAGTATCATATTAGAAAATTGCAGGCCTCGACAACAGAGGTTTCAGCACAGAACATGCATGAACAACAGAGGTTGGAGTTGGGAAAAATTGGAAAGTTAGGGTAGTCGTAAGCATAGAATAATTGGTAATATTTTTCTCCAAATTAGGAAAGGGTGGCGGTCATGAAATAAGATTGAGTGGCCATTAGATTGTGGGAATGGACAGTTAACGAAGTACATGTGTAACGAAAGATATAAAAAGGTAGGTATGATTAACTCTATCAAATCTTCTTAATTCTTAATCATGTAAATAACCAGAACAGTACCTTAATAATTATGAGATGAACCGTGACTTCTCAAAATAATACAATGTATCAATGCATCCTTCAAATTTAAACATTATTGTGCATGTACCAGCATGGTCCTTTTCTTCACGAACCAAAAACTGTCTTGTCTATTTTGACGGAATCATAATTAAAGTAGTGAGGTGGGTCAAAATTAGCAAAATCACGGGTGGCAGAAATTATGGATGAATTTGGAGTTGCAGCCTGAATGTGGCTAAATATGGAGGAGTTACAGCCACAAGCCATAGGAAAATCAGCCAAATTAGCGGAGTCGTAGCTGCTAGAAAGAGTAAAATTGGGAAATATTTTAACGGAGTCGCATCCACAGTGAATGGGAAAATGGCTGATATTTTACAGAGTTGCAGCTGTAGGAAACAGAAAAAGGTAGCATCTTACGGTGTTGCAGCTGCGATGGAACGAGAAAGTAGGAAAGGTTTTATGGTGTTGCAAATATGATGGAATGGAAAAGTAGGCAAGGTTTTATGGTGTTGTAGCTACAGAATGGGAAAAATAAGCAAGGTTTTATGGTGTTGCAGCTACGACAGGGATAAAAAAAATAGGCAAATTTTGCAGAGTTGCAGCTGCACCGAACTGTTCATCATTCAATTTTTTTTTTTTTCCGTAAGGAGTTCTTTCAGAAAACATAAAATTAGAATAGGTGTTCATGGTCGTCAGGCCTGGTCATGACCATCACTCCTTAAGTAAATTCCTGCATAGATTCTTAAGAAAACAATCAAGCATAAAGGAAAATGAAAAAAATAAACATCAATTTATATATGTACAAAAAAATTTGTGTGGAAATTACAACGACTTTCTAAATATTGATAGTGGTAGAGAAAGATTCCTTCCCTTTCTCCAACTGGTATCTCGGATCAGCTGCAATCTGTGAAACAAACGTGTTCCTCGAAATTGGCTTATGATATAGTCGCACTCTGTGACCGCTAGCAAATAATGGTGCACGATTCTCATCAATGTTGACCAAGTGGACTGTACTATTGTCGAATACTCTATTGATCAGATATGGACCCAACCATCTTGTGCACAACTTACCTTTAAAGTCCCTCTTGAATCTTGAATCATATAATAATGCCTAGTCTCCCTCACATAAGACTAGCTTCTTGATGAACTGATCATGCCAATTGGATCTCTGTTGCTGAGTTAATGCTATCTGATCCACAGTAGCTATACCTTTTTCCTCAAGTTCATTCAATTGATTCAATCTATTCCTCTCAGCTTCAGTTACATCTAAGTTTACCTCCATGGTTTTCTTCAAGGTTTTGATTTCAAATTCAATGGGAAAGACAAGCTCTTACCATACACCAAGTCATAAGGAGAGAAACCTGTAGTATTGCGCCACGTAGTGCAATATGCCCACAATGCTTCTGGAAGTATGTCATCCCAATCTCTATGATGGCTCCTGACTATTTTGGTGAGGATAGCTTCAATAACTTTATTGGTACTTTCCACCTAGCCATTGGCCTGGGGATGGTAAGGTGAAGCTATACTATGCTGAATATGGTACTTCTGTAGCAAAGATTCAAATTTATGTGACACAAATTGTGGTCCTCCATCTGTGATTACCTCCTTGGGTATTCCAAAATGAGTAAAGATTTCTCCATACAGGAAATCTATGACAGCCTGGTCATTGGATTTCGCCAAAGCCACAACTTCTACCCATTTTGTCATGTAGTCATTGCAAACTAGAATGTAGGATTTCTATTTTGAATGAGGATTGATGGGCATAACAAAATCTAAGGCCCATTTGTCAAAAGGTTCCACCACCAACTGTGGTAGAAGAGGAATTTCGTCCAATATGTTAGCTTGTCCCATTCTCTGATAGTTGTCACAAGACTGGACATACTTCTTGGCATCCCTAAAAACTGTTGGCCAATAGTAACCCATTCTCAACACCTTATGACCTATTTTCCTGTCTGCAAAATGTCCTCCTCATGGCTCATCATGACAGGCCTTCAAAATATGGAAGACTTCATCCTCCCTTACATATCTCATGATCTCGAGATCAAGGCCTATGTAGAAGAGATGACCATCTATCCAGGAATATCTGGCACTTTGTTGAATAATATTCCTTTTCTCTCTTTTTGACAAGTGTGTTGTAAGCTTACCTGCATCCAAGTAGTTAGAAATATATGCATACCAAGGGGAATGAGCTGAAATTGAAAACAATTGTTCACCTGGGTAAGAATATTCAACTAGTAAGCTGTCATCACTGTTAGTAAAATGGTATAAATAATCAGCAACAACATTTTATTTCCCAGGCCTGTCAACAATGGTAATATCGAAATCCTATAATAGTAACAACCATCTAGTTATCCTAGCATTTGTAACTGCTTTGTTCATTAGATACTTGATGGCTGAGTGGTCAGTGTGTACAAAGGTGGGATATCCAGTGATGCAGTGTCTGAATTTGTTAATGGAGTAAATAATGGCTAAAAATTCCTTCTCTGTAACAATATAATTAATTTCAGCAGGGGCCAATTTTTTACTGATGTAATAGATTGCATATGGTGCTTGACCATCCTACTGACCTAACACTGCTCCAATGGTGGTGTCAAAGGTATATAAAGAAATGCGAAAAGGTAGAGCCCAATTGGCCCCCCTTAAGATAGGAGCTGTATATATCCTCTTATTAAGTGCAATGAATGTTGTTTGGCATGCATTACTCCAAATAAATTGTACACCCTTCGTCAATAGGGTAAACAAAGGAGAAGATAGTTTGGAAAAAATCTCTATAAATCTTCTATAATAACTAGTATGCCCTAAAAAACTATGTACCTTTTTTTGTGTTCCATGAGTGAGTATGTTTTCAATTACCCTAATTTTGGATGGATCTACCTGGATACCATCAACAAAAATAAAGTGCCCCAGAACTACACCCTCGCTCATCATCATATGGCACTTTTTAGTGCTCAAAGATAGCCGGGTTTTCTCATAGCGTGTTAAAACCTTCTCCAAGTTTTTTAGTGCCACTTCAAAGTCACTGCCATAAAGGGTGAAATCATCAATGAAAATCTCCATACTATCATTAACCATTTCCCAAAAGATGCCAATCACAACTCTCTGAAAGGTGGCTAGTGCATTGCATAAACCGAAGGGGAGCACCCTGTATGCAAAGGTACCCGAGGGACGGGTGAAGGTGGTTTTGTCTTGGTCCTCGGGAGCAATTTGGATTTGATTGTACCCGCTAAACCCATCCAGAAAGGAGAATAAATTCTTCCCGGATAGGGTATTAAGTACTTGGTCGATCAAAGGCAAAGGAAAGTGCTCTTTATGTGTTGCCTTGTTCAACTTTTTGTAATCCATGTAGACTCTCCACTTACCATTTTTATTGGGTACTATCACAAGTGGAGAAACCCACTCACTATCTGAGATTAGGTGTATAAACCCTGCTTCCAAGAGTTTCTAAATTTCCTTCTTCACTATGTCCCTAAGATTGGGGTTCATCCTTCATTGTGGTTGGCACACAGGCCCAGAGTCACTCTTGATATAAATGTGGTGGGTGCATAGATTAGAAGGGATACCCTTCATGTCTGTGTACTCCTAGGCGAATGCCCACTTCTGATTTTTCAAGAGAGTGATTAGGTGTTCCTATTCATCAAGAGTAATATTGGGATTGATATTCAATGCTTTTCTGAGTTATATCTCGACCATAACACTTTTTGAATTCTTCAGCAATGGATTTTGGTGGCTATCACTGACTAATGTCTCCTCTGTTAGATTTTCTTGATCTGTTTCACCTAGAGTACTATTCAGGATCTGATAAATTTGTTTATTGACAGTGGTGGGTTCACTGATGAAACTGTTAATGGCATCGTCTTCTATTTCATCTTTAAAGGTTAAGGCTCTCCCTATTATTAATAGTGGCTGAACACCCTCCTCCTCCTCTAGTTCTACCCATAACGAAGTTTCATCTTCTAAACTAGGCTGAGCTAGAGGATATAAGTTAATGTTTTTCATTTCGGTCCCATCTGAGATGGTCATAGACCCTGACCGACAGCTGATACAAGCGTCAGTTATGGCCAACCAGGGTCTTCCCAAAATCAGTAGGTGACCCCCAAGCTGCGATTTAGGTTGTAAAACCAAGAATTCAGCTGGGTATTCCCACGAATCAACAGAGACGATGAGGTAATCCAAGATTCCCTCAGGTTTAATGGTGGACCTATCTGCCAGTTCTAAAATGGTAGGGTTTTGCATGAGATTGGTGAGCCCAATTTTTTGTACAGTTTCTATGGTCATGAAATTAATAGCTGCGCCTAAATATACCATCACATTTGGTATCTGCATGTTCCCAATTTGAACAGTGATAGTGGGGTTCCTAGGTTCATCATATTTGGCCAGGAGGGTTTTTCCCATTATAAATTCAGATAATTTCCATATTCCATGGACAGTGGGAGGATCCCTGGGTTTTCTGCCTGGTTTTCCTGTACACAGATTCTGAATGGTTCTAGCATAGATAGGCATATCATGAAGGGCCTGTAGTAGTGGAATTTTGACATAGAGGTTTTTCAACTCTCTTAAGAGGTTAAATTGAGGTTGCTCCACTGCCTTCTGTAGTGCCAGTATTTCAGGATATGGCGGTTCTCTAATCAGTTGTGTACACTGTGTGTCAATAGATGTTTCTCCTTGTGTTTTGGCCAGTGTCTTGGTAGGACTTTCAGTGTCCTCAATAATGGGGATCACTACGTTGGATGAGTACTATTGATTCATCCTTTCTTCAGTCGCAGAGGATGGAACATCCTCAATGACCAAAGGCTCCACTACCCTCTCTATTCGTAAGCAGATGTCGTTATAGGGAACTGCAGTAATGGAGTAAGCGGGCATCTTGGCAGTCCAAATTGGTGGATTTCTTTATTGTTTGGGTTGGGGTTAGGTTGAGTAGGAAGTTGCAGTCATATAGGTGTATTGGGTGCAGCATTGTTCTGGAGTTGTAGCTGCGGTTGTTGGTACTGCTAATATGGATGAGGGTATTGTTGAGGAGGGTATGGTTCATGAGGAAACTATTGGTGTCGAAACTGTTGAGGAGATTGCCTATGGGAAAAATGATTTCCTATATGGAAGTTTCTCCACCCAGGAGACCAAGAATTATGTTGGTTTGGTGGTTGTGTCCAAGAGTTCCAGGAGTTGAAATTTTGCATAGGAGGCTAAGAAGGATGCCATTGATGGTTGGAATAAGATGAAGGGAATTGTGTATTCATGTGATGCATATTATTCCATTTATTCATATTATTCAAAAATGGAAATGAGTCTAGAATCATACCTTGGTTTTGAGATTGCCAAGGATTTTTTCTAGGAAATGAAGTAGGCTAGTTCCACGTCATGAATTGATTCCTACAGAACTTCCTTCACTTGAGGTAGTGAGGGGCACTCCTTTGTATCATGGTTCAGTGCACAAAGCTGACACACTTCCACTTTGTTGAGTAGGCGCTCCTTTAGGGGATGTTTCTTCCTACAATTGGGGTAGAATACACTGAGTGTTAGATCCTCTACTGCTTGTTTCTGCTTTGCCCTCAGGACATCTATTTCTGAGGAGATGGAGCTCATCATTTCTATTTTTAAGTTCTCGAGAATTTTTCCTATTTCTGATCAGGTAGCTTCTCCATTGGATGACTTGTATGTTCTATCGAAGACAGCTAGTTCTAATTTATCCAGTTTGTTGTTCCTGGAAGATCCTCTGGAATACCTTTTGCACAATTCAACAATATTTTCAAAGGATTCCTTTCAGATATCCCCCTTTCCTAGTAGGTTCAAAATACCTAGGCAGTCTTCTCTAATCCCATGAAGTAGGATTATCTTGAGCACATCTAACCCCATATTAGTCTGGCCATCCCTCTGCACATTGTACAAGAGCCTCTCAACAAAATATTTCAAGCTTTCTTTGTCCCTTTCTACCATCTTGAACAACTCTTCTCTTTTATCTTTGGTGTTGCAGTACTCTTGGTATTTCTCTAGGAACACGTGTTTCATTCGGTCCCAGGTGGTGATAGTTCCACCACCCATGCTCATGAACCAATGTAGCGCATTATCCTTCAAAGTAGCAAGGAAAATTTTTAACTTCTGCTCATTGGAAGTGTAGTCATAGCTGCGACAGAGGATGTCAAACTCAAAGAGGAATTCATCTGGATCCTCTGTGGCTTTTCCATGGAAATGGGGTAATATTGGTGGTGATATGTTTTTCATGGGAGCTAGTCCTTCTGGCTGTTGAATGGGGAACTGGAGTATGGTGATTGTTCCCTTAGGTGGGGGATCATCATCGTTGTGCTGATTCCCCCCATCACATCTTCATGATCTTTCAGCTCGATTCTGTTATTCATATTTTATTCTTCTCTCTCCTGCCTTGGTTCCTTCTGATTTTCCTACTTCTTATGAAACTATGTCCACCCCTACTTTGTCACCTCCTTCTTGTTAATGTGATAAATCATGTCTCAATAAACTGCTCCCATAGCACTAAATCTGTCTTCCTCGGTAGGGACACTTGAGGGTGTCACATCTTCTCCTGTGTTCTCCACTGTGGAAACTGATGCTTCCACCCTCGGAGTAATTGGACTTCTTTTGAAGGAGGACCCCAGGTGGTGAGCTCCGGTAGAGGAACATTAGAGGAAATTTGGGGTGTAAAATGGGCCTTATAAGAAAACGTGCCAAAATAAGTTTTTGTGAGTTGGAATTCAAGAACCAATAGAATTTCAATAAAATAAGTCAACCATAATGGTTGAATTGACATATTTGTCATTAAAAAAAACTACCTTTTTTGTTCGTATTTTCGACATATCTCATTGTGTTTTTACTCAAATTTCGATCGGGAGAGCTCGTTGGATGTGGAATTTGATTTCGCATCCAACGAGTACCGGTACTGCATACTTTTGACGGACCCCGCTACCCCAAAAACAAGAAATACCTGAAAAAAATGTGATGATGACATCATCATCACATTTTTCAGGTATTTCTTGTTTTTGGGGTAGCGGGGTTCTTCAAAAGTATGCAGTGCAGGTACTCGTTGGATGTGGAATCAAATTCCGCATCCAACGATCTCTCCCGATCAAAATTTGAGTGCAGGTACTTGTTGGATTTGGAATCAAATTCCGCATCCAACGATCTCTCCCGATCGAAATTTGAGTAAAAACATAGGGAGATATGTCGAAAATACGAACACAAAAAGTAGTTTTTTTCTTTCTTCCTCCAAAATTAATCAATATTATTTTATTATTTTCCTTAGGAGGCCCATTTTAGACCCCAAAATTCCTCTAATGTTGGTTCTAGCAACCAGATCATTAATGAATGTTCTTCTTCCCAATGCTGGGTTTCTGCCACGACCTCGACCACCTGCAATGTTAGTATTCTGAGGAGTTCTGGGGGTTATATGATTGTCACACTGTAATCTTCTTGTATTCATGCAACCCAAAACATGCAAACTTAAAAACTGAAGAAAAATGAATGGATGCAACTACTATGGTGTCTAATCATTACCTTCCCTGGAAACGGCGCCAAAATATTAGGAACTCTATATGCACGTTAATTAAAGCCAACATACAGAATGTTCAATATAAATTGTCAACCCAGGGAAGTCTTTTTATTGCAAAGATAATTTACACTATTTATGCTTAAACACTAAGTATTTGATGCTATTGAATGAACTGTCCTACCTAGCTGTTCAACCCAACTCTTCCCATGATTAACCTAATCTAAATTACCTTCCTAGGAATGCAGAATTGTAATTACCTTCCTACAACTTTAATCTAGAAATGAACCATTCAGGAAATAAACATCTAGACTTACTTTTGCAGAAAGTTAAATCCCAATTTACAAGGACATATGAGGATCCATTATAACTATCTTAATTCAATTTAATCTAAGAATCAGAAATGCAGAAATTGAACTCAATAATTATAACTGTAAATGGACTGAATAGCAAAACTCAAGAAAGACAGTAATTGAAAAAAACTAGGGATGAGATTGGCTATTACAGCTATCACACAAGTGCATAAAGGAAATTAACCTACACATTTGACTATCACACCACTCTGCTGCAGCTTACAGGAAATGCAATTACTGGTCATTCAAGGAAACACACAATGAATCATTACTGCTGCAACTATTATAAATGAATTCGTCTACTATAATGTCCACACCACATGACAAAAAAGATAAATGCCTAATTAACTCGGCAATCTCTGTGGGAAGGCAGGCCCAACCTTCGAATAGAGGCACCAGAGGCTAACACAAGTTAAAACATAGAAATCTGAAGAATCATGCTCCTTGTATTAGATGATGGAATGAAATTACAGTCTCTGTCACGGCTTATACAATATGATCAAATATTTTCCAACCCTCGGCTATGAATAGTTCCTAATATTTATACATCAATCTTCATAACATCCACCCACTAATATTAGGCAGCCATGAAGATCTATGATCTTCAGGCTCCCCTATTGCAATGTGTTGTTACATCTATGCGCGAAATAGAAGCAGGGAATATAGGAAGTCTGTTGCACGAGCTAATGATGAAGTAAAATAACCCATTTTATAGATACTCTGTCAGTTGCAGCTACCCTTGAATAACGACGCGCTGCTAAGGCTGAGTCTGTTGCAGCCTTTCCTTTTGCAGCTTGTCATTAGAGAAAATTTAGGGTCTAAAATGGGCCTCCTAAGGAAAATAATAAAAAAAGCCACATCACACTAATGAAAGTCAACCTAAATCGTCTCATTAATGGTAGTTGACAACTATATTGAGTTAATGTAAAGTTAAGAGATATTGGTTAAAAATATTAATGAAATATTTAGATTCTTGTGCACACATAATAAATGATAGGAAACTTTTGAATTTTATATTATTTTTTTTAAATGAGTTGACCACTACTTTTATATATTTAATAAATGTCAAACTCAAATATATTCATTTATAATGAAAAATATAATTATAATAGTATTAAAAAAATAAAAAAATCACTATTATTTTTTAATATAAATTTTATATTAATTCATAAAAAAATATTACATCACATAAAAAACAATAAACTATGTATATTCATATTATGTTTTATATTAATATAAAAAAAATTGTGGTTTAATGGGTAGGTAGGTAAGAGAGAAAAAAAGTAAAATAAAATTTTATTATATTTTAGTAACATTAAAAATAGTTTTTATTTTTTATTTTATTAGTATTTAAATGTTTTTTTTTTTTGGATGTAATAATTAAATATATTTATTTTTTGAATATTATTTAATAATATTAAAAATACTAAATATATTTTATTTAATATTTTAAGATAAGTCTATTTAAAATTAAATATTATTTAGTTTTCTTATTAAAAATTTGATTAATAAATGTTTTTAGTATTTCAAAATGCTTCCACTACAATTTTAATTAATGAGAAGGTTATGTTTTAGAGGAGTTGGAAATAGTGATCAAATAAAATATTATATATTTATTAGTTAAAGTTTATTTATCTTATTTCGAGGTGATCTTTTCAAGAACTTAACCAAGATGAGGTTGATATGGAGTTAGCTATTGTCAAATAAAAATATGACACATAAGCATTATGTGTCCAACTCAACCATAATGGTTGACCAAAGATATTGAAATTCTATTGGTTTAAAAATTCGACTCAATCCAACTCATCCATGGCATAGTGTTTGATAAGGCCAATTTTAGACCCCAAATTTCCTCTAATGGTAGAATGAGGATCTTTGACTGCATTTCCCATGTAAAGCTGGAGTCCGTGGGTACAACTTGCAATGGATTTTCATCTCTTCTAGAAACCACTCAGCCTGATACACATGTATCCTTCACATCTTGAACTATATTCATAAAATCTCAATTTGTTAGCATAATTCAAGACGAAAATCCCTGTTTATAACAATCATAAGTATTAAGAAGATAAAACAATAAGTAATCATACCTATAAGGAATCAGGGCTCAAATGAAGGAAGAACATTTGTTTGGTGCATAAAATGGAGTAAGATAAGGAATAAAGGGGTCATTTCTAGGCCCAACAAAATGTTGTTGACTTTTTTTAACCATGTTTGAATTTAGTTTGACCATAGTTAACAATGGTTGACTTTAGTGAACCACGTGGCCATAGTTCACATTGCAACATGAAATTTCGTAAATATTGAATGTCATGTTATTAATGTGTCACATATTGGGCATTGTTGTAATGATACATAACCCTTAACCAATGTTGCAATGCAGCATAACCCTCAATGAACATCGAAATGAAACATAACTACTAATAAACATCACAATGCGACATAACCCTTGATGAGTGCCAAATGTCACATTATTAATGTGTCACACATTTGGTTGTGTCATCATATACTAGACAATGCAGTGAACAATGGCTAACGTTTTAAATTACCATTCTTGACTTTAGTTTGGATAAATTCAACCATACCCTAAACATCGAATTTTGCATTATTAATGCGTCACATATTGGGAATTGTTGCAATGCGACATAACCCTTAACCAATTTCACAATGCAACATAAGTCTTAAATAATTCGCAATGTGACATAACCCTTAATGAATGTCACAATGCAACATAACCATTGATAAACATCACAATGTGACATAACCCTTGATGAACTACACATGTCACATTATTAATGTGTCACATATTTGGATGCATTGACATATATGTAGGGAACCATGGCTAGCTTTTGTCACCATTTATTGACATTATCTTGACCAAAGTCAACCATGGATGACTTTAACGAGTAAGGATTGACTTTAGTTAATGTCAAACATCACATTATTAATGTGTCACATCTTTGTTTATATTGGCATATATTAGACATTGTAGTGAACCATGGTTTAGTTTGGTCAACCATGCTCAACTTAGTTTGGCCATGGTCAAACATGGTTTACCTTAGCAAGTAACTTAGGTTTAACCTTTATTTAATCATGGTTGCCTTTGGTTAACCATGCTTGAATTTAGTTTTACCATAGTTAAACATGGTTAAATTTAGTGAACGACATGGCCCATAGTTCACAATGTGATGTGAAATTTCATGAACATCGAATGCCACATTATTAATGTGTCACATCTCAGGAATTATTGCAATGCAGCTTAACCCTTAAACAATGTCCCAATGCAGCATAATCCTTGACCAGTATTACAATGTAACATAACCCTTGGTAAACATCACAATGCGACATAACCCCTGATGAACATCAAATGTCAGATTATTAATGTGTCAAATCTCTGCTTGTGTCAGAACATATCAGACACTGTAGAGAACCATGCTTGAATTTAATTTGGATTAAGTGAACCATGGATCACTTTAGTGAGTGGTTTAACCTTTGGTTAACGATGTTTTACTTTAGTTTGACCATACTTAGCAATGGTTGACTAATATAGTGAACCACGTGGCCATAGTTAACAATACAACATGAAATTTCCTAAATATCGAATGTCACATTACTAATGTGTCACATCTTGGGCATTGTTGCAATCCAACATAACCCTTAACCAATGTCGTAATGTAGCATAACCCTTAACTAATTTCGCAATACAACGGGGCTCTTGATGAACATCACAATTCAATGTAACCCTTGATAAATGCCACAATGCACATAACCCTTGATGAATGTCAAATATCACATTAATAATGTGTCACTTCACTATGGATGACTTGGGTCAGGCATGCTTGAATTTAGTTTGATCATAAACAACCATGGTTGACTTTAGCGAGTCATGTTTGACTTTAGTTAAGTATGGTTGATTTTTGTTAACCATGCTTGAGTTTAGTTTAACCATAATGTGTCACGTATTTGGTTATATCGGCATATATGAGACAATGTAGTGAACCGTTCTTGACTTTGGTCAACCATGCTTGACTTTAGTTTGATCATAGCTAGCCATGGTTGACTTTAGCGAGTAAGGTTTGACTTTAGTTAAATGTGGTTGGCTTATTTAACCATGCTTGACTTTACCTTGACCATAGCTAACCATGGTTGACTTTAGTGAACTATGTGGTCATAGTTCACATTTCAACATGAAACTTTTTGAACATCGAATGTCACATTAATAATGTGTCACATCTTGGGAATTTTCTCAATGTGGCATAACCCTTGAACAAAGTTTCATTGTGACATAACCCTTGATGAATGTCACAATGCAACATATCCCTTGATAAACGTCACAATGTGATGCAACCCTTATGAATTTTGAATGTTACATTATTAATCTATTGCATCTTTGGTTGTGTCGGCATATACAAAAATCTATAAAGAACCATGGGTGACTTTGGTCAACCATAATTGACTTTAGCAAGTCATGTTTTAAGGTTTGACATCAGATGAGCATGGTTGACTTTAGTTTGATGTCACATTATTAATTTGTCACATATTGGACATTTTTGCAATGCGACATAACTATGTCATAGGTTACTTTATCTTTTATTTTAAAATTTTCAATGGACTATAATAATGTTGGCATTTTTTGTAATTTTTAATTTATAAATTTTTACATAAATTAATAATGTTTACCTTTTCATCCTTTTAGTTTAAGACCAAAACTTTTAAAATAGAATAGGATCCACCTCTTAAAAAAATCACCAAATTGTAATAATATTAATATAAAATTAATTAACTTATTATAAACATCGTCATCGTCATCATTTGAGAATTATTATAATAATATTATTAAAATTTATATATT
>LPNX010413993.1:78121-98885 GCA_001517045.1 Pseudotsuga menziesii
TGGGGGGAGGGGGGCACTAAGTGATTAGAGATAGAACAATAGGGGGTATTTAAGAGTTAGAGGTAGAGGGAAAGGGTTATGGGTTTAGGGGTGGGGGGGATGGGAAATACAAGTGTTAGTGGTAAGGGGGGACATAGGCGTGTGATCCAAAAACAAGATCTTTGCTACTATATGATGTTAACATGAATTGCATAAAGAGCATGAATGAAGCTCACAAATCCATAAGAAGAGAACCAAACAGCATAGACAATACACACATAAAGACAACAAGTTGATAATGGAGTTTGTCCAAGATGGACTACGTCTCCGGGCCTGCTTCTTAATAGGAGGGCCGATTTATAATCTCAGCATAAGGAAAAATACATGGCAATGATACAATGATACCTTGGTGACAATGGTTAGGAAGAGAACCGCTACCCAAAACACAACAAGACTGCTTCCAGCAACTCCAAAGCCTGAAGACGATGGAAAATGAGTATAAACACTCATACCTTCGTCCTGCAGAGCTACGCAATCTCCCTTCTCTCCATTAGCTACAAAGTCTCCACTCCAAAGCATGCTAGTAAATGGAAATTAAGTGGGTTTATATAGGATTGGCTTGCCCCACTCCACATTCTCCTCGTGACTCTTTAGTTACAACAATTTTTTCCTAAGAAGGCATATGGTTCCAACTCCCCACACTTGGTTAGGCTCTTCTTAAATTATGTAGTTGACATAGTTACAACTATGCCAACCACATTTTATATTTTTAGAATATTACAATAAAATTCTTTTCCCCCAAAACCACATGGTTCATTGAACCCACAATATGGTTTTTTTTTAAAACAATTTTGTTATAACGTAACTTGTTTTTAGACCCACTTATAACCCATTTTCTATAGTTTATACTTCGACATGTGCTGAAATAGAGTGTGGGCTTCTGTGCTGGTCGAAGCTCCTGGTCACGTTGGAGGAAGAACCAGGGTCGGGGCTAAGCCTGCGTAACAATGTAATGGTTTACCTTTCAGACCGTCATGGGAGAACGAGTCCCACCACTCCACCCACTTTTTTTCCATGAACAAAGTTAAGTTAGTATTCCATAATCAATAAGTGCGACAATACATAAAGGAGGAAGCATATAACTCTAGTGTCGACACACAAGCGACAAAAGTGTAAACACAATACTGAGTAGTAAAAAAAAGTATAACATCATAAGTAACATACATTAAAATAATTGCTAAAAGTAAAAGACATAACGTAAGAACAGCTTATGAATAAATAGATGTACATAAAATGTACACTAGAGTTATGTAAGTGAATAATGTTCTATTTAGGTAATTTTTACTAGCCTATAATTTTTTTTTCCAGTTTTTGGCGACATTACACAAGCATACAAAATAATTATTACTGAGTAACTATAGAAATATAATGTTATATTTTAATAATTCAAGCTAGCATTATATTAGGATATTTAACTGAGAGAATAACATGCACATTAATAAACAAAAGAGATAAGAGACACAAAGAATTTTCCTCGGGGAAACCATAAAGGAGAAAACCTAGCAACTTCCTCAGAGATAGAAGCACCAATAGCAGCAGTAAAACCTGAAAACAGAAAAGATGATCTCCATAGCTTCTCTCTCTCTCTCTCTCACTTGAGATAAGTGCTTCTCTCTCACTCATGTGCCCCAATGAGTGAGTGTGTGTGTGATAAATAGATATGCTCACTCTCTATTTATATTCTTTCATTCACTTAATGTCCACTTTAACATGTCAGCCCCACTTAACAATTACTTACTAGAGCCGACATCTCTAGGAGAGTCTAATAAACCTAGTGCCCCACAACATGGGGACTTTGCCCTCCGATCAACAAGGAGGGTTAACCTTGACACAAATGTGGGGACTATTTCCCTGACTTACAATGGAGGGTTAACCTCAATGACTTTACATGACTTGTTTACATTATTGAATGTCCCAATCGGAACATCAGGGCATGACATGACTCAATTACATTATAGATACTTCCCGATATAAACATCGGGGTACAATACATAATATATACAAGTGAATACATTCCTAAGTTACAAATACATAAACACTCCCTCTTAACTAGGAAGGTATTCTCTCGAAACAATTTATCAGCACAAGTCTTCTTCTCTATATCATCTAGATCATCATCAAGTCATCTTAGTCTTCAAGTCATATTCATCTTCAAGTCATATTCATTGTCAAGTCATTTTCATCGTCAAGGAATCTTCATTGTCAAGTCACCTTCATCAAGTCTGGATCATCACTGCATCTGGATCATCACCGCATCTGGATCATCACTGCATCTGGATCATCACCGCATCTAGATCATCACTGCATCTGGATCATCACTGGATCTAGATCATCACTGGATCATCGAGTCTGGATCATGACTTGATCTGGATCTTCACTGCTGGATCATCGCTTGATTTGGATCGTCACTATTGGATCATCATCAAGTGTAGATCGTCACTTGATCTAGATCATCATCAAAGTTGTATCATCACTGAATCATCATCATCATTACTGCTTCTGTTTATCTCAATCAAATGGTGCTATCTCTTCATTCTTCTTGTCACAGGAAGTTCTACAGAGCCAGACCTTTTTCATGTTAGTTGTAGGCCTAGCCTTCATGTAAGTCTTCTTCAACACTTATATCTGACCCTAAGTCAGAATGGCTGGCCCAGCACTTACAGCTGACCTCATCTTGTCAGAAAGGCACGCCCAGCACTCACATATGACCTCATCTTGTCAGAAAGGCCTAGCACTCACATCTGACCATGTGTAAACACATCGTGCCAGAATGGCTCAGCACTTATATCCGACCATGTGCAAACACACCGCATTGGAAGGGCTCTGCACTTACATTTGACCATGTATGAACACACTGCATCGAAAGGGATCTGCACTTACATCCGTCCATGTGCGAACACACCGCATGGGAAGGGCTTTGCACTTACATCCGACCATGTGCAAACACACCGCATTGGAAGGGCACTGCACTTACATCTAACAATGTGTAAACACATCGCACCAGAATGGCTCTCCGTCCCAGACTGAGGATTCCTGGTAAATGACCAGGTGCCTCCATTCTCCTAGAGAATGGCATCTCAGCACCGAGCTAAGTATTCCTGGTAACTGACTAGGTGCCTCCATTTCAATAATGGAATTTAGCACTTATATCTGATCATGTAGGAACCAATCGTTCAGTCACATCAGAATGGCTCAGCACTCACATCTGACATGGAAGGAACCAATCCTCTCACCATGGAAGAATGACTCAGCCCTTACATCTAACCATGGAAGGAACCAATCCTCTCACCATGTCAGAATGGCTCACAGAATCATCACTTCCCCTTGGAGGGAACCTCGATCTGGAGAACACCAAGCTTCTCCCTGAAGTACTCAAACTTCACTTTGGCCATTTCTAGCATAGAATCACATTAGGGTCGATTACATTCAAGGATAACCTGCCAGCTTCACCGGGACTGATTACATCCGAGGACAACCTACAGGTCTGTTTACATCTGAGCAACCTATGAGCTTCGCTAATATTTATGCTCAGATAACATGTCTCATCGACTATGCTAGAACTCCCTCTTTCAATGGATCTCGATCTGGATCACATACTAGAGCTTCACCACTCCTCTCTGCATCATACAAAAATGCAAGTCAGTTCAAGCAAATCAAATAGTAGTTTTCAAAATAAACATACTACCTCCCAAATAGCAAGTGGAAACATATTTTTCATTAGCTGTACTTAGCACCATGCAGGACTCCATCCTGCCAAACCAAGAGATCACACTTGATCCCATACTGAAGTAGCACCTCGAAGTGCTCTTCCTATCAATGGTACTACCTACCCAATACAAATCCTCATAACCCTCCAGGTTAATCTTCTGATTCTCCTCATACCTGATCCCATAATCAACTATACCCTTCAGGTACCCCACTGCATGCTTTGCAACCATTAGGTGAACATGTCTCAATGTGTTTAGAGAAAATAAAATATTTGGTCTCGAATTTGTCAGGTACATCAAGGAATAAATCATCTGACAATACATCGTGGCATCAACCGAATCTGATGAAGCAACACTCAATAGATTCAGGTTTGATGCCATAGGTGTGGTCATGGCCTTATAGTCCATCATCCTAAACCTCCTCAGGATCTCTACTGCATACTTCCCTTGTCCACACCTCCATGCCTAAAACATAGTGCATCATCCCCAAGTCCTTTATCTCGAACTCGACAGCAAGTCTTCTTCTTGCAAATTTCATGAGTTACTCTTTTCTGTCAGGAACAAGTCATCGACATTAAATAGGAGCATCATTGGTCTTTCTCCTTCAACCTTGAAGCAAAGTTTGGAATTGTCTTTACTCTTGGTAAATCCTAGAGTCATTACTAATCTGTCCATCCTGTTGAACCTCGGGATCTTCTGCAGTCACTCCTTCTGAAGCAGAGCATCATTTTCCCTCTATCTTTTGTACTCTATGTACTGAAACATTATGTACCAGAGTGACAAGTAGCTTCCTCTGCTACTAATATTCTATGTATCCATCTAGTATCATTGGATACCAAGATCCTCTATATTGAACTTTTTCAAAAGTTCTTCTCGAACCCATCTGTGAGCTTGTCATCCTCTATAGACTTTCATCTTCAACCTTGTAGCAAAGGTTCAGGTCTTCATCAAGATCTTCATGTATGTGTTATTCCATGGGTGTCTTCTAAGCTCGTACAAGGCCTTCTTTCATTTGCACACATGATTATGCATGTCATGTGTCTCAACTCCCACTGGCTGTAAATGTCTCTTCATAGTCTATTCCTCATGCTACGAATCTTTCCTTGTATCCCATGATGTTTCCATTTACTACATGATGGAACTACAAACTTCTCTTTAGGTCTCTATACTACATCCTAGACATCATTCTTCTTGAACAGGTACACTCCTTCCCTTTCTTCTTAGCTACTTCTTGGAAGGTTCTTCATCAATGATGTCGCTCAATAGTGTTACATAACTACACTTTGTCTGAGATCTCTTCTTTGAAAGTATCATCATATTATTCTTCATCTTGGATTCTTTATTTAATTGTCATCACTTGTTCTTCGAAACAAGTCTCATCCTTCTTTGCTTGTAGGTGATTGTACGCGATCTTTCCTACAAGTCAAATGCATTTGTATGGTTAGAAACATTTCATAAGGCATATTCATAATGGCAAATTCTTATGCATAAATATATGATCATGCAACTATTTTAGCTAATACAAGATTCATCCATATCTCACTGAAACTTTCTAGATGCCTTCCATCTCTACCAAGACAACATTGAGATTGTGCACTAATCCAATATGCCAGCAAAGAGGTTTCATTCTAGATAAGTAGCAATGGAGATTTCTATAGCTTCATGAGCTACTTACCCATCACATGCATATTAGTAGTATACTGTCATTAATGCAAAAATTCTATCATGCATAATACATCAACTGAATATAAACAAATGCATAACAAAACAATATCATGAAATGACAATTGAATACTTATCTTTATTTGTTTCGTGGGTAGACTCCTTCTTGAGCCTTCAGTTTCATCATCTTCTTCATTCATCATTTCTTATCCAAATGTTAAGATGGATAAGATTTTCTTAAAGAGTTGATTCCTTTGTATTCCTCATTTCTTGAGGGATCTTCTTTTGATGGTGACAGCTTGATCTTTAGTTGCTCCCATATTCTCTTCTCTTATTATGAGTCGAGCTTCTTCTTGTGTGTGCTATTCCTAGAGTCTACTAAAATTAATCACTTCCTTCTATCACACATTCCTCGCATGAATGAATCCCATGATCCTAGGAGGCCATTCAAGGTGGCTATCACCACGTCTAAATTATCCACTTCTTCTACTACTACAAGTTGTTCTTTGATTCGAGAGACCCTCGTAAAGTATGGCTGTATGGTCTCTGCATTCTAGATCTTCATGTTCTTCAACTATTTTCTTAAAGTCATATTACGATTTATGTTCTTCCCTTAAAATAGCTTGGTCAAGGAATCAAACATCTCTTTCAGTGTCTTTATGGAAGACACTTGTGGTACAATTTGATCCGCGATTGAATCAACAATGATCTTCTTAGCCTTGACCAAGTTCTTCTTGTGTAAAGCTTTTATCCTCATCTCCTTCTAGAACTGGAACCTCTCTATTTATCTAGGTGTCCAATTCATTTCCTTCAAGAAAGATCATATAATTCCATGCTTGGAAGTTGTCAACTTCACCAAGCTTATCATCAAGTTGATGTGATAGATCACTTTGAAATGAGAACCTCAAATGAAAATAGCAAAAGATTAGATCTTACAGATTAGAGGTGTCCGTCCTCGTTCCAGAGCTCGCTGATCTAGGGTTTGTCAGAGAAACCCTAATTTTCAAAACTTGGAATCTTTTAGATCTTATTGGATAGAAATATAGATATCTTCAAAGTGAGTTGTCCAATGTACTCCTTTTCTGAAAATAGTGGAGGGAAGCTCCGAGAACAGGAAGCCCTAGTTTACCAATTTATTATGTAGAAATTCCTACTACTGTTTCTGTGGTATCTCTAAAATTATTGCTCCTCTGTGTCTAAAACATCGCACTGAGTGATCCTCTCCTGTCCCTATTCCGACACCATAGTTTTCTTCAGAACTGGTTTCACCAATTGGGAATTATGAGCGTTGTCCCTAGGTGACTTGTTTCAGGCTTGTGCAACATAGAGAAGTTGTACGGACTCCCTCGTGTCACTGTTTCATCTTCCGGGTATGAAACATGGACCATAGAAATTAAATTCTATTTCATTTCTGGAACATCTTCAGAAATTTTATTTGGACCTTCATAGCCAGAGATATAGCAATTCTCCCCAGGTGTCTTGTTCAAGAATGAATCCTAGGAGAGGCTGGAACCCTAACTTGGAGGGATAAGATCTCCTAGAATATAGAGAATATGAGTTTGAAATTTGGACATAGTGTAAATCAATATTTTAACTTCATCTTGTGAACGTTTCAGCTCTTGAGCCTTATCCAATCGTGAGATATAGAGAATGTACCAAAACTTATCATTTTTAGTATTTTAGGGTTTTTCCAATGTGGGGTCAAACTAGGTTTTGACTTTCGTGAAATTTCACCCAACCAAAAATATTGACCCAGGTATCTAAGCTTCGATTTTGATGAGGAGAGAAATCCTATGCCGGGCTCACTCAAAAATTCCTCTTTTATAAGAAGCCCTAATTTCCTGCACCAAAAACTGAAAATGTCCATAATTGAATTCCGCTTCGACAAAAAGATGCGCCTTTCAATGGAGAGTCATCCTAGCATACTTTTGCTGATGGATTGTGGAGAGAGACCCAAAAATTAAGAATCCCTATCTTCTGCAGCTGCACAATGTCTTCTTCTCAGGTTAGCTCTCATACCATGTTAGATTTTTATCATTCACGCTAGAATTATATTAGGATCTTTAACTGAGATAATAACATGCACCGCAATAAACACAAGAGACAAAGAATTTTCCTCGGGGATACCATAAAGGAGAAAACCCCGCAACTTCCTCAGTGATAGAATGAGCACCAATAGTGGCAGTAAAACCTAAAAATAGAAAAGATGATCTTGATAGCTTCTCTCTCTCTCACTTGAGAGAACTCCTTCTCTCTCACTCATGCACCCCAATGAGTGAGTGTGTGTGTGATAAATAGAGAGGCTCACTCTCTATTTTCATTCTTTCGTTCACTTAATGTCCACTTTAACATGTCGGCCCCACTTAACAATTATTTACTAGAGCCAACATCTCTAGGAGAGTTTAATAACCCTAGTGGCCCACAACTGTGGGGACTTTTCCCTCTGATCAACAAGGAGGGTTAATGTTGACACAAATGTGGGGACTATTGCCCCAACTTACAATGGAGGGTTAACCTCAATGACTTTACATGACTTGTTTACATTATTGAATCTCCTGATTGGAACATCGGGGCATGAAATGACTCAATTACATTATAGATACTTTCTGGAATAAACATTTGGGTACAATACATAACATATACAAGTGAATACGTTCCGAATTTACAAATACATCAACACATAATGGCTTACCTTGTACTAGTACTTCAATTCTTTCAACTACATTTATTAAGTGCAAACATATTTTTGCACTTAATAAAAGGAGTTGAAGAACTCGAACGAATAGTATAAGGTAAGCCATTATGGATCTATAGTAACTTGGTAATCATTATTTTGTATGCTTGAAAGATGTAGAATACAAAAATCCCAGAAATTTATAGGAATGACAAGCATGCATCCATTGTTAAACTATTTACCAACTAATCGAGACTCATGCCAAGATATCTGAATTTGAATGAAAAATCATAAGTAACTTAAATATAATGGTGGATTATTCCAGTGAAATGAGAATTTTAGTTTATATAGAAGCAAAGGATGAGCAAATGGCGTACCAAACTCATGTTCCTCCAATGTGGACCAAGCCACCATATCCTGTAAAATGAACACAAGTGCATGTTTCTCTTAGGTTCCATGAACATCATACACAACCTTCAAATAGTTTTAATCATATTTGGAAGTCCATCTTAACTTCAAAGGACAAAAACTTGAACTAGTAAATTTGGAATATTTAAAATATATGTACAAAAAAGATCCAGATATAATAAATAAACACATCATTTACTTATTGCATGATATTAGAATGGATGGACATATTGTTAGACAACATCAGGAGAGTTTTTTATAAGATTTGGATGTTCATTCCTATGATATATATGTACATCCTAGGAAAAAGTAACCTCTAAAATATTTTTTAAAAATCAAATAGAAATTTTGGAATCAACAAGATAGGATCCCTTGTAATTTTCTTTAGTCTCCAATGGAGCAACTCATCACCCAAAATGTATATAGAATAATAAAAAGAAATATACTACTAATTCCATTTCACATCAAGAAGAATGAGAATTAGCTCTAAGTACTCTTAGCCACAAGATAAATGAAAATGAATTGAGATGAAATATTAGCAACAATGCCTTTGAGTTTGCTTATTGGCAAGAAGTATGAATTCTTATGTGATCATTTTATTCATAGGTGACTTAAACAACTACTAGCCTGCAATCAGGGAAAGAAACCATGTTCATATTGACATATAAATAAAATAAAATAAAATTTAAAGATAGACTATTTTAATCCCAATATCATATATACCTCGAAAGAGAACTAGCAAATCTCCCACAACTTTTAAACTTTGTCTAAAATGCCCATATGGAATTCCACTGTTTAAACGAAACAAAATGAAATTGAAAACGTGAAAGAAGTAATTTACTCTACTTGTGTATTGGATGCAGAGTCCCATAGATGTACAATAGAATTAGTCAAGCACATGCAGTAATATTATAAATGGACAAAAATAAGAGAACAATGTGGTTTAGACCTTCCTTTATATACTCAAGTATATATCATGATCAGACTTTGTCTCTTATGAGACAAGTCACTGAAAAAAAATTGACATACCTGAGAGAGATATAGATAGGTAGATGTAGGGCATAGTGAGACAATTACAGACCTCAAAATATTAATCAAAATAGTCCATAAATGAGGATGAAATTTCAATCTCATTGTTGTAATAAATGACAATCTTTTAGAACAATCATACATCAAGCAAATAGAATCTCCTTTTAAATGTGCAGAGGAAACCTTCAGCCATACTCTAGCACATCCATAAGACTGTGACAGACTTCCATACATAGTAGCATCCTCAAGGAGGCTGAAAAGGAGCACAAAAACTCTATAAAGTCTAAAAAGGCTCAGCATGCTGCAACAAGATGAACAAGTACTACATGGCAACCCTAGTAAATGTCATTGTAGGAACCAACAACAACACACTCATAGAAAATACCTCAGAACAGTCAGCAGAACATGTATCGAGTCAATGAATCCCAAGGAACAATAATGGTTCGGTCTAGAAGACTCAACAAAGGTCACAACCCATCTTAGCTTCCCAAATAAATTCATTGCTTAATCCAAACAACTCACAGAGGTCACAACTCTATCCAAACATCCCACAGAGGTCATGGTTCTATCCAAACAACCCAAAGAGAACATGGTTTTTTCTTAGCATAGGTCAAAACTTAGTCCAATCCATCCCACAAGGTCATGACTCAATACTAGCGACGTCAAAGGTCATGGTAGGCACCAACAACAATGCTACACCAACAGAAAATGCCTTAGAACAGTTAACATACCACATATCAAGTCAAGACAACCCAAGTAGTAACGGTCATGGTTCAGTCTAGCAGACTCAACAAAGGTCACAACCCAACTTAGCAACCCAAAAAAGGTCACGACTTAGTCCAAACAAATAGCATAAGAACCAATAAGGTTCAACAAAAGATAAAAATTCAACAAGAGTGGTCATAATAAAGGGGGAAGACAACCCTTTGATCACCCACAAGACCAAGGTGTACCATCAAGGTACATAAATAACCCTTTTACCCACAAGACCAAGGTGTATAATCAAGATGGGAAAACAATGCTTTTACCCACAAGACCAAGGGTCTAACTTTTATCTTCTCTCTCAAGGTATATAGTCCATAGGTGTTTCGTACAATAACAATAAGTTTTATCGTCACCATATAAGGAGGTCCAAACTAGATAAATTTTATTCCTGTACATGGAATAAAATTATAAATGGACAAAAAGAAAAAACGAATTGTTATCACATACAAGTTGATTCAACACTTTGGTAAGAATTTTAGTTGTAAAAAATATATATGCTATGGTGGATGATCCCATGGAAAGGAGAATTTTAGTTTATATAGAAGTAGAGGATGAGCAAATGGTGTCCCAAAGACATCTTACTCCAATGTGGGAGAAGAAACCATCCATGTCTCTGTCCAAACAACTCACATAGGTCATGGTTCTGTCAAGCATGGAAAGTATACCAAGTTTCCCTCCACCTTATGTTCTACATTAGCTCACTCTTGATGAATAAGATGGAAATACAAATAATTTTGGGTAGTCCACAACTATGTTTGGTATTCAGTTATCATATGCCTTTATTGTCAAAAGTACAAATATCAATTTGATAATCAAAATGTTTTATTTCATGGAAACCAATAAATGTCAAAAAGAATATGTTTACAGCTGATGGCTACAACTGCATGCACTAAATTCCAATCTGAATTTATTTCTTAGCGGAAAAGAAGTTGATATATGATAGAGAATGCAATGGTTTCTGCATTTTTCATGGGCACATTGTGATCCCAACAAACCAACTAAGAAAACCATTCCCAAATAACAAAAACATGTACAATTCACTATAAAATCACACTTAAATTTATTTCTCATAATAAGATCATCAATTAATTAGACTTAAGTATGCACAATCACCATCGGAGGACTATAGTGTGCACATGCACCAACAAAACTAAAGGATGCATCAAATGGTTCAGTGCACTATATAAACATTTGTCATCAATAAACATCATCTGAGAAGCGTTGTCTTCTCACAAAAACATTTTTTCTACTCATACATTACCAAGAAACTACACGAGTGACCCTTGTATGTGATAAAGTTGATATTGAAAAGAATCGATTCAGATGATTCGCCTTCTTATCTAAAAGAATTCCTCTCAAGATCCAAGATGATACTTATTCTCGATATTTCTACCAAGAGTTATCTATGTTCATACTATACTCCAAAAGGACCATGATTCCAAAGCCATCTAATCAAAGGTGGAGTAGGGTCAGTGCAAGAAGATGAGGGACCTTTAATATGCAATCCTAGTTTTCAAAAACAAGATCATGTTACCAAAAAATAAATCAACCCGAGCCTGACATAGCACTTGGTATGGCTCAACCCAACCCTGAAATGTCATGGGACATGTACGATAGGAAGCCATATCGCGTATGCGTTATATAACTACAAAACACACTCACAATATGTAGTTATAAAACGCGTACGCGATTTGCAAATCATAAAAAAAAAATTAAATACACAGGCCCGAAACCCGCGGCCCATTTTAACAATCAAGAACGCAAAATTGAAGGGCCATTGGAGAGTTTTGGAGCGAGACCACTGCTTGGGATTGTTACAGGAGCTGATTCAGGTTGAGGGGAGGAGATTTCACTCATGCATTGTCATCCAACAAGGTAATTCAATCACCCAATGCATTTTTTTTTGTCAATTTTTACCCTATAATTGTGTTTTTTAATAAAATAATCAATCCAACAACTCCCAAGCTAAATTTTGATGGGACAAAGAAACTTTGTTTGATTTTGAGCAATAACCAAGATCAATATTGAGCATGATTATGGGGCAATAACCAAGATCAATTTTTTTAAGGAGAAAGATTAGAGGGTGGAGGGTCTTCAAAGAGGATAAAGGTATACTCAAATTTTTTGTAACAATTGTTCTAATCCTAAATATTGTAAATTTGGATTTAAATAATGATTACTTGTACATGTAGATGCTAAGGAGTGGGAGTCATTACATTTGTATGGTGCATACAATTCTTAATTTATGTTAGAGTGGACTGAGGAGTATAATCAATAAAAGAAAGTAGAGGGTGAATATCACTTTAAAATGGTTTTTAGAACATACTGGAATGTAATTCAATCTTTAGAGAATGATAATTGTGTATGTTTTGTTTATACATCAGACATAATGGAAATTAGGTTTTTAACATTTTTTGAGGTGATCATGTTTTAGTGGATTTATGATGTCAAGGTAAATACATTCCATAACTTCTCAACTGAATAAGTTTTCTTGTTTCATATTATTTTGTGCTTCTCTAACAATTTTCTCAAAGACATTTGATTTGGTGGGGCTAGGGAATCCACCACTCGCCAATGATTTAATTGATATGTTGAATATATTTTCCCAGTAACACCTATGTAAGAAAAAATCAATACCATAAAGATACAAAATAAAAGTAAAAGTGTTAAACTTTAATTATTGTTTATAGTTTTTTATGTTTGAAAAATTAGTCAAACTTAAGTTTGTGTATGTTTTCCTTAATTCACATTTTCAATTTTGAAGAGATGTCATTATATACCATGTATACATTTCTAATTATTTTCTTATTGTTTTTTTTATTGCAGTTGCGGCTATGGACCCCAATGCGGAAATATTGATTGAGCTTGCCCAGTTGAGAGGTTTGAGTACTGCTTTTAGTGGTGGTGATAGAATTCGATGTTCTTTTGCATCCACTTTGGATGCAATTGTTGAGACTATCACATTGTCAAACAACATACTATATGATATTACTTCATATAGAGAAAGAAAAAGACGTGAGTACGCTGATGGGCTTAGCTACAATGCAATAAAAAAGTTGAAAATCACCAAAGAGCATATATTTTCATTGTTTAGGGACCCTCGCATGGGGGAAATCCCAAATGCAAATAGGCCACATATCTCTATCGAGTGGTGCACATATCAAACATTTGTTGATAACTAGATGGACAGATGGTATATGGTTTTTGATATGCCACCACACAACAACAGGGAAATCCCGTTGTACTTCCTTCGGAAGATGTATGCAGAGTTCGTGTTGGGAAAACACGTAAACTATTTTGATATATTGGCATTTCAGGGGATCGGTGGGGGGATGCCCCAAAACCTATCCAATGCCAGGTTTTGAGACGTTGATCTCCCTATCCCTGCACCTCGTAGGCAGTTTCCTGGGCCAGATGTCCCACCTGTACATCATGTTATTCCACAGACACGTGAGGCATTTTTGAGTTTGGCATGGTCCGTTGTTCACCATAGAACTATGGTTCAGCATATGGGTGAGGAAGGGACATCTGTACCTTGTGTGGTACATACACCAGGTCCTCATGGTGCAGGGCCATCTTCTAGTGCAGTACCACCCACTGGTGCAGGACCATCTACTGCATGACCATCTACTAGTGCAGCACCATCAGCACATTCCCAGCCTACTTTTGAGCCTCACGAGTGCACATCGTGTGGTCTTCCATGCTATGGTCTTTCGTCAGATGTTGTCTTCAGTGGGTTTTTGAGTGATGTATGTATATGGTTAATTGTAATAAATTCTTCATTTATTTTCCTCTTTGTACACATATGTGTAGTTTGAGCTAATATATTAATTTTGTGAACTTGCAGTTGATGCTTTATGCGGGCAGTGATGCCCCAGAGTATCATGTTCCACACTCTACATAGGGGCAAGACATTCTATCCACTAATCTCGTATCTCACACGAGGTAAACATTTTAAAATTTCAGTTTTTTAATACTTGTTAAATTGTTAATTTCCACATACTGTACATGTTAGTTCACTAATGTTATCTATGGTCTAATATTTACAATTATTAAACTTGCAGATGCCGGATCCTTCACGGGGGAAAGCAATGATGGAGGTAGGATCCATGGTCATATCGACCGAGGAAATATTTGGGCAGATGCCAGATCCTACATGAGGGGAAGCAGTGATGGAGGTAAACATTTTAAACATTTAAAAAATGTCATTTTTTAAATACATGTATGTTCGTTGAATCATCAATGTCTAGCTACATGAACTCTTGTTGACTATAGGCTAGTACCGAAACACCTAGACCATTTGTGAACAAGGGTCAAGTGTATATGAGACGGCCTACTCCTAGAAAGAGTGAAGTTGTCCGTGACCATGGAGATACTGATACCATGGTAATTTGTATATCCTTCGATGATATTTCTTGGTTAACTAGAAATCCAGTGCATAAAATATTTTGTTAATGTTTGATTTGCATGTTTACTGCATCAATAGCCAGAGTTTACTGTTGAAAACCTTGCAGGGATGGTTGATGCAGCAGTCAGTGCTGCATCTACAATGGCAATAAGTCACACAGAGGTACAACTATTTGAACATGATATAGACATAGTGTGTTATTGTTGTCTATTGTTTATTCATGCACATTTCTAACTATTTCAAGATTTGGTGTTTGTAGCCACCACCACCACCACCACCACCAGGTCATGCCCCCTCTGGTTCGACCATGAATGTGACCATCATTCATGTTCAACCAACAGCTCCATCTGCTACACAAGAAACCCAATCCCCTTTGTCACAGTCTCTCACTGAGGTGAGATGTCCATTAATGAACAATTGTTTCATGCAATGTCCATTAACATTTTCATAATTTTTGAGTTAATTTAGATATGGTATTTTATTGAGCTAATATATTAGCACATAGTTAATTGAATTTAACAATTGATATTTAATTTGTAGGATCCAGAGATGCACACTGGTCCTATAGTTGAGCCTACAGGATGACCCTCAAGAATGAACAAGAGGAAGCTTGAGTTTTGATGTGTCTTATGGGATATGTACATATCGATACATGTGTACATGTGGCTTGGACAGTTTTGGATACATGTACTTTTGGAGACATGTACATTGACATTTCACTTACATGTACATGTGGCTTGGATATTTCTGGATACATGTACATGTGGCTTGGATAGTCTTGGATAGTTGTGGAGAGACATGTACTTCTGGTTACTTTTGGATATATATGTACTTTTCGATACTTTTGGATATATATGTACTTTTGGAGACATGTACACAATTGACATTTCAGTTATAAATGAATGATACATTTCACTTTGAATTTGTTCTTTGGTTTCCACATGTTCTTGTGTCAATCTATTGTATTGATTTGTGAGGATTATCTATTACTTATGAATGCACTAAGTCAAAAGAAAAAACTATTATATTTAAAGGTTTCAATGATCTCAATACATGCACACTAAAGTCAAAGTTCTTGCTTGTGCAATTTAATAAATATAAGTGCAATACAATCTATTTCAAGGTTTCAATGAACTCACTACTTGCACACCAATTGGATATATCTAATTAAAAATTGTGAGTTTGGATTCATTAAATTACAAGTTAAGTCAATGCTCAAGTGTAATTTAATAAAACTAAGTGCAATACATGCTTTACATTTCATCAACAACCAACAACACTATTCAACAAACCTCATGCACCCAATGACTAATCACTCAGCATTAAAGGAACTACAATAGAATCCAAAGACTGAGAACCAACTTTGTGAATCAACATGATTTGAAGCATAAGTCCATCAGTTTTGAAAAAGTTCAGTTCGACATTAGATTGATTCTTAATTGAGTTGTGACAGTAAGATAAGATTAGGGTTAGGATTAGGGTTTCCTTGGTAGGGTTATGGTAATGGGACATGCATGTTAAACAATAAACCCTAGTTAGGGATAAGGTTTTCCAAGTTTGGCCTTCGTTGGCATGAAATGCATTGTCCAGCTTTGGCTCTCATTGGTGTGACTGCATTGTCCCTACTGAGCGAAACCCTAGCTTCAGAAACCATCATAGATGGAGGTCATCGGGCAATGGATAGGAGGGAGAGTCCCCCCCTTAGCTAAAATCCCACGTCACAAATCCAACGAAATCGACGGTTCATCGATCGGAGGCCCGAGCATCGATCTATGGTGAGTTGCAGGCCACCTCTAGATACCGTTCAGGGACACCTGGTGGACTTGGGCCCGGTACGCAAAAAAACTCATGGAGTGGCAATTTTGAATTCTGTCAACTCCTACTAGTGTGTTTGGGCATGGGAAATATGGCAATGCCAACCGCATCCCCACCATCCATGGCTTTCCATCTTTGGCCCTCGTTGGCGTGACTGCATTGTCCCCTACTGAGCGAAACCCTAGCTTCAAAAACCACCGTAGACGGAGGTCATCGGGCAATGGAGAGGAGGGAGAGGCCCCCCTAGCTAAAATCCCTTGTCACAAATCCAAGGGAATCGACGGTTCGTCGATCGGAGGCCCGAGCATCGATCTATGGCGAGTTGCAGGTCACCTCCAGATACCATTCAGGGACACCTAGTGGACTTGGGCCCGGTGCACAAAAAACCTCATGGAGCGACAATTTTGAATTCTGTCAACTCCTGCTAGTGTGTTTGGGCATGGGAAATATGGCAATGCCAACCGCATCCCCACCATCCGTGGCTTTCCAGCTTTGGCCCTCGTTGGCATGACTGCATTGTCCCCTACCGAGTGAAACCCTAGCTTCATAAACCACCGTAGATGGAGGTCATCAGGCAATGGACAGGAGGGAGAGGCCCCCCCTAGCTAAAATCCTATGTCACAAATCCAACGGAATCGACAGTTCACCAATCGGAGGCCTGAGCATCGATCTATGGCGATTTGCAGGTCACCTCCAGATACCATTCAGGGACACCTGGTGGACTTCGGTCCGGTGCGCAAATGACCTCACGGAGCGGAAATTTTGAATTCTATCAACTCCTGCTAGTGTGTTTGGGCATGGGAAATATGGCAATTCCAACCACACCCCCACCATCTGTTGCTTTCCAGCTTTGGCCCTCGTTGGCGTGACTGCATTGTCCCCTACTGAGCGAAACCCTAGCTTCAGAAACCACCGTAGACGGAGGTCACCGGGAAATGGACAGGAGGGAGAGGCCCCCCCTAGATAAAATCCCAATTCATGAATCCAACGGAATCAACGGTTTGTCGATTTGAGGCCCGAGCATCGATCTATGGCGAGTTATAGGTCACCTCCAGATACCGTTCAGGGACACCTGGTGGACTTGGCCCCGGTGCACAAAAAAACTCACGGAGCGGCAATTTTGAATTATGTCAACTCCTACTAGTGTGTTTGGGCATGGGAAATATGGCAATGCCAACCACATCCCCACCATCCATGGATTTCCAACTTTGGCCCTCGTTGGCATGACTGCATTGTCCCCTATTGAGCGAAACCCTAGCTTCAGAAACCACCGTAGATGGAGTTCACCGGGCAATGGACAGGAGGGAGAGCCCCCCCCCTAGCTAAAATACCATGTCACGAATCCAACGGAATCGATAGTTCGTCGATCGGAGGCCCGAGCATCGATCTATGGTGAGTTGCAGGTCACCTCCGGATACCGTTCAAGGACACCTAGTGGACTTGGGACCGGTGCACAAAAAACCTCACGAAGCGGCAATTTTGAATTCTATCCACTCCTGCTAGTGTGTTTGGGCATGCGAAATATGGCAATGCCAACCGCACCCCCACCATCCATGGCTTTCCAGCTTTGGGGATCGTTGGCGTGACTGCATTGTCCCCTACTGAGCGAAACCCTAGCAAGTCTGGCTGATAAACATGCCTAAGTAAAAATATGGTGCGTTACAGTCTATGCATGCCAAATGGCATCTCGAAAAAAAAATACACATGTACGAGTGTTAACATGTTGCATCAACAGTATAATTTAAATTTTGAGTTAAAAACATTGGTTTTTCTTTAATATAGCTTTTGTTTATAGATATAAACCTACACCATGCATATTACAGAACTTATTAGGTTAAGGGTTACACTCTCGAGATTTTTCTTTAGGGTACTGGGAAAAGCAAAAATATTGCTTCCACCCACATATACTTTGTGTTTACTTACACATGTTGCATGCTTTTCCCTACAAAATGCAATTGTCTAAAGGGAATTATCACATAATAGATATTATATTGTTGAATGAATGAAAGAACCCTATTACTCATAATGATGAATGATGATGATGTTCATGATGTTGACGGTGATGATGATGAGGATGTTGATGATGATGATGATGATGATGATGTTCATGATGTTGATGGTGATGATGTTGATGGTGATGATGAGGATGATGATGATGATGTTCATGATGTTGTTGGAGATGATGATGATGAGGATGATGGTGATGATGATGATGATGAAGGTGATGAAGGTGATGTTGATGGTGATGGTTTTGATGGTGATGATGATGATGAAGGTGAGGATGATGATGAGGATGACGATGATGATGAGCATGATGATGATGATGTTCGTGATGTTGATGGTGATGATGATGATGAGGATGATGATGAGAATGATGATGATGTTCATGATGTTGATGGTGAGGATGATGATGATGATGTTCATGATGTTGATGGTGATGATGATGATGAGGATGATGTTGATGATGTTTATGGTGATGATGATGATGAAGGTGAGGATGATGATGATGATGATGAGGATGATGTTGATGATGTTGATGGTGATGATGATGATGAAGGTGAGGATGATGATGATGATGAAGGTGATGACGATGATGAGGATGAGGATGATGATGACCATGATGATGATCTTCGTGATGTTGATGATGATGATGAGGATGATGATGAATGATGATGATGATGTTCATGATGTTGATGGTGAGGATGATGATGATGATGATGTTCATGATGTTGATGATGAGGATGAGGATGATCATGATCATGATGATGAAGGTGATGATGATGATGAGGATAAGGATGAGGATGAGGATGATGATGATGATGTTCATGATGTTGATGGTGATGATGATGATGAGGATGATGACGATGAATGATGATGATGGTGATGATGATGATGACGATGATGATGATGATGTTCATGATGTTGATGGTGATGGTGAGGATGATGATGATGATGTTCATGATGTTGATGGTGATGATGATGATCTTCATGATGTTGATGATGATGATGATGATGAGGATGATGTTGATGATGTTGATAATGATGAAGGTGAGGATGATGATGATGATAATGAGGATGATGTTGATGGTGATGATGATGATGAATGTGAGGATGATGATGATGATGAAGGTGATGATGATGATGAGGATGAGGAAGATGATGAGCATGATGATGATGATGTTCGTGATGTTGATGGTGATGATGCTGATGAGGATGATGATGATGAATGATGATGATGTTCATGATGTTGATGGTGAGGATGATGATGATGATGATGTTCATGATGTTGATGTTGATGATGAGGATGATGATGATGATGATGATGAAGGTGATGATGATGATGAGGATGAGGATGACGATGAGGATGAGGATGAGGATGTTCATGATGTTGATGGTGATGATGATGATGAGGATGATGAGGATGAATGATGATGATGTTCATGATGTTGATGGCGAGGATGATGATGAGGATGATGATGATGATGTTCATGATGTTGATGGTGATGATGTTGATGGTGATGGTGAGGATGATGATGATGATGTTCATGATGTTCATGGTGACGATGATGATGTTCATGATGTTGATGATGATGAGGATGATGTTGATGATGTTGATGGTGATGATGATGATGAAGGTGAGGATGATGATGATGATGATGACGAGGATGATGTTGATGATGTTGATGGTGATGATGATGTAGAAGGTGAGGATGATGATGATGACGAAGGTGATGACGATGATGAGGATGAGGATGATGATGAGCATGATGATGATGATGTTCATGTTGTTGATGGTGATGATGATGATGAGGATGATGATGATGAATGATGATGATGTTCATGATGTTGATGGTGAGGATGATGATGATGATGATGATGGTGATGATGAGGATGATGATGATGAATGATGATGATGTTCATGATGTTGATGGTGAGGATGATGATGATGATGATGTTCATGATGTTGATGGTGATGATGAGGATGATGGTGATGATGATGATGATGAAGGTGATGATGATGATCAAGATGAGGATGATGATGATGATGTTCATGATGTTGATGGTGATGATGATGATGAGGATGATGATGATGAATGATGATGATGTTCATGATGTTGATGGTGAGGATGATGATGAGAATGAAGGTGATGATTTTCATGATGATGATGAAGGTGATGAAGGTGTTTCCATTATTTGTTACTTAGTATACATGATAAGGGGTATATTTGATTGCTTTAGTTTATTGTTCAGTCACAT